>CAUZXS010002177.1:7500-32500 GCA_963585895.1 Sepioteuthis lessoniana
CATATATATCTCAAAAACAAAAAAAGATCCTTAAAATAAGTATCTTTTTTGTTCAAGGCTGATATGACCTAAAAAGCTGGTTAATCATTCCTAAAGGTCAGTTAAGTGCGAGCCAATTGTTTTTGATTTTAAAGGTTAGCAAATTCATTTAGTTTTTCTGTTGTCAACTAACTTCATCAATCACAATGATGAAACAGGTCATTTCATAAAATATATTTTTCTAGTCCTTATCAAAAGGGAGATTGAATTTTGCTCCACCCTAGATAAAGGTGAGTTGGGCATGCCTTATCCAGTCAGGTGAAGCTGAGAATTTTTTTTGTTCAACCCCATTGTTCTAAACCTGTTCCCATTGGTCAAAGCATCTAAAAAGGAGTTTTCCCTATAACTGTAAGATATAATCCTGAACTAGGATTGGCTGACCAATGGGAATATGACTCCTAATTGTCTCTTAATGGACAACCAATCAGAAACCATTTTTAGTCCAGATATTGATCTATAAAAAATGGGATAATTAAATGAATCCTCAGAGAGGATAAGAAAAAGGGACCAAGAAGAAACTCAAGACTGCCAAAGAAGCATCTCTTCCATTCTAGACCCGAAGTACTCCAAATAACCTTCAGACGTTACAAAATTTCAAAGTCCAAGACTTTAGAGACATTAGTCTTCCTCTAACCGCACCTCATTATCACTCTTCCTCTCTCGATATTCTTTCTTCCTCTGTTTGCTAGGAAAGCAAAACTCATTTGTTTATTATATATTGTCTCACAAACATGTTTCAATAAAAATGATTTTTTGTTGTTGTTAAACAATGGGTTTTCTCTATTCTTTGAGTTGCAAGACAATCTAGCCACTCATATTATCTGACTGTCAGAGAAGATCTGGCTGAATTGTATCAACCCCCTTCTGTGGATCTTTCAAACACAACGTGGGCACAGAAGGATTTGACAAAGCAAACAGCCGGAAGCTAATGTGATAGTCATGAACACAATAGCCATAACAAGTACTATGACTAGTAGTCACACCACATTGGGCTCCATGACTAGCATATAGGACCACAGCCCTATCAGGTGCTACCACAACGGGCCAGAGGGGACCTGAGAGCAATGGCAATGAAGGGGTGCTCTGCATTCCCCAAAGTCCCAGCATTACGGGAACCTCACCATCAGATTGTTTAGTGTCATATGCAAGACACTCATTGGGGGGGTTACCCCCTCTGCAGAGGTGCAGTTGATATATTCTACAGCCCCAGAATGTTGTGTTTTGGACAAGATAGCTCATTATAGTAGGTGATGATGTCCATTTCATCACTAAGATTGATGGGACTGTAATAAGAGATGATTGTTGTGCAGGGAGTTGCCATTAAATGGAATACACATCATTCTGCTATTTAGTTATTTTACGGCAAGAGGACTGAGAAGCATTCCTACACCTCTAATGGTGGTATGAACAGAATTTTTTAATGCAGATGTTGATATTCATTACCAGTATCATGATATTTTAGTTCTAGTTTGTTATGGTAATATGTATGTTCCTGTACACATATGATGTCTATTCTGCTCAGCTACAGATGCTGTCAGCATAGCTGGTGGTTGTAAAGTGAAGCAGATGAATCCAAAAGCAGGTCAATAGTGCTCTTCGTCAAATGTTGGGCAGAGAAACCTCATAGTTCAATGGCCAAGATCAAATAATTTAGTCAGGAAACTATTGCTACTCATTTATAAGGGAGATAAGACCCCCCCCCCCGAAAACAAAAAGAAAACAACCACCAAAAGATTACTATGAATAATAATAGAAACAATTCTGGTATATTGTGTAAAAATCTAACTACTAACCTATTTCTGCCGTGAGAAGAAATAAAGACTTACATTGCAGCTAGTTATTTGACAATTTTGTTATCAATAAAAATTTTACACCAAAAAGCTGCAAATGCTAACTTACTATAAAAGATAAATCCACAAAATAGAAAATACATTTACTGATTATATTTTTTGTATGAATAACCTTATCCTCTCATCTATGGGTTAAATAGTACCAATACTGTCCTCCTACAAGGATGGTTTTGGCATTAAATAACCCACAAAGGTTGGTATGCCATTAAACAAAGAAGTCAAATCAAACTAAACCAAATTATATTCATATTACTATAATAAAGTTGATATTGTTTTGCAAAATAATTATGAAGAAAATTTTTTTAATTTTAGTGTTATTGAAGAGATTTATGAATTTAAACATCATGATATTACACACATACATATATATATGTGTTACTCAGAGGTAATTCTTAACAAAAGGTTTAGATCTTTAATAAATTACACAGTTAAATAAACATTTTTTTCCTCAAATGATATTGTTAATTGTTGAAGGTCTTTAATCCTCAGAAAATTTTACAAATTTTAATAATTTCTAAGTGTTATTAATGATCAAATATTGCTAAGACTGCTTAGAAATCTAAAAATTTTCTAGATTGTTATTAATAACTTGCTAATTGAAATGAAAATTGCATTCTTCTCTAAGTTATAGAACAAAAATAATATAATATGCCATTATAGCAACATACTAAAAAAATGCATTTTTATGTTTGGTTAGTGCAAAAATATTTATGGTTCTTAACTATTAGCTTTAAAGCAGTATTTTACAGCTTTGAATTGAATCTAACTATTGAAATAAAAACCACTAACAATATACAAATCTATTTATTCTGGTGATATGGAATTCTGGATTCCTGGAATTGATTAATTCTTTCAAAGTGTTTTGAGCTCCTGATTGGTTATTGAAGACCTTTTCTAAGAGCATTTTCACATGATTACACCTAAACCTTGGTGTGATATTCAACTTTGGCTGTGTTACAACCATGTACAATCATAAAAATGTTATGACACTCATTACAAGATGATGGATTTTTCTAAGTTTTTAAATTTCTTTTATTCTTTTAGAAGACCATCAGTTGCCCATACTAGAAGTTTCCCCCTATACGAGACCAATGTTTGTTCAAGAAAAGAGCAAGATCTAATACAACTAGACATCACTATCAAAACAGAATTAAACATCATGTCAAACTGCCTTAGGGACTCCAGCGCCTGATTTTGAATTAAATTTTCCATCTCTTAAACCAGATGCCCTTATAAAGGCTAAAGAGGGAACAATAAGAGATGAATATATGCCTTTCCTTAGGGCATTAGTGAGAAATGAAACTAAAACAGCCTTGTCCAGAATTTGAACTCTGATCACAAAATCTTCAACAATAGCCATTGCATCACCTGTACCTCCTAGATGATAATGAAATAGGTAAAACAGATTTGTTAAAACAATTGTCACCAATTATTACAAGTGTGTACATCCATATATTTAACAGGTTATTATTCCAAAAGGTCTCAGGTGTTGTTTATGAGGGAGCAGCTGTTACCTTGCCTGAAATATGATTCAGATTAAACACCTGAATTTACTTGGATAAGTAAAAAGAGAAAAAAGAATATGTTAACCCAATAAAAATTCAGGAAACAAATCCAGATTTTTATTTAAAAAAAATCAATTCACATTTTCTTGTTACTTTATTTAAATATTGATATCAATCTATAATCTCCTTTTTGGTACTACTGGCAGTGGGTATGCAAAACTAAAAAATAACTAATGAAGGCTCATTCCATGGAAATTGGTCCAAAATCAGAGAATTTTAAATCCAATATTTTCTAGCACTGTTATGTTTTTTTTGTAAGACAACACCCTAAACTACAAAAGAATAAAAAATTCCAATTCCAATCTTTTCTGTATTGTCTGTGCTGAGGCTATAAACATTTATTTATTAAAGTCAGAAAATGAAAGAATTGCCTATTTTTCAGGCATTCATTTTTACTCATAAATAACATAGAATTATGTTTAATTATATTTTTCATGATTGATACATATATAGATTTCAAAATAATTGAAACTGAGTTTCTGTTGTTAATCATTTTTACATGAAAATTTCAAAAAGGTAGCTGTGTCCCTGTAACACACGTGATGTCATGTGTGTTACATGCCAAAATATCACTTCAAAACCTTCAATAATCAATGGATTTCAACATAATAAATAACATACTCATACAATGCTATAAAATAGATTTATTTATTGAAAAATTTCAGGTTGAAAATGATAAAGCACATCCTGATTTCACCCAATATCTACCATTCCAACTGGAACTGGTGGAGTCAGTTTTCTGATCACATTCTCGGGCCGGTATGCAATTATATCAGCTTTATCTGGCCAGTACCATTTGCCTTTTCTGGAATACTTCATTACTGATACTTCTATATCAGTATCTATAATTGACACAACTTCACCAGGGAAATTTTTCCCATCATAGGCCATCTAAGGCCGAATTGCCTACATTGAGTTTCTCACTTCTGTCCACATCCTCATATACAATAGTTGATGATGGATCCTTACTTAAATTTGTCTTGAACATTTCTATAGTTGAACCATCACAACAACTAATAACATGCATCTTACTGATGCCTGAGGAATCTTTAATATTTTCCTAAGGTTTCTTTTCTTTTATCAACTCTGAAATTTGTCCTTCACTTATATGAAGAACAGTTACTCCTTTCATGTCATCTTTTGCTACTTTGTAAAAATCAGCAGAGTTTTGTACAATCATAGCATTTTTACCTTGATTCATGACTCTTTTTCTCACTAGAGATTTGGCTGAGCCACCAATTCCATCAACAACACCTTTTCCATGTGATGTAGCAAAATATTTCCAGGAAACTTTGCACTGGAATTTTTTGATAACATAGATACCAGTTTCACAATGTATCTATTTTTAAACTCTGATGATGGCCCATCTGTGTAGATTATGAGCATGTCCCCTTTTTCAAATTGAATGTAGTCTGTCAAAGCATTTATAAAGGTAAAGACAGAATTTTTTCCTTTGTCTTGGCTATCTGTGATTATCAAGAATGGTTGGCAAACTTGGCTCTTACAATACAGAGCAGCAGTAAATAAATTAATGCATTTCTGAGACCACAAAGCACTTAGGACTTCATTTTGATAATCACAACTGTATGCCATTGCGAAGTCACACTGTAAAACATGGCAATCACTCCTCTTTTTGTCCTCCGTAAATGCTGTAGACTGAATCCGTTTAATTCTCACATGTTCTTTAAAAAAAGAAAATTCGCTGAAAAGATCTTCTTTTGATTCACCTACTCACCCTTGTTTTTGATCTATTCGCAGATGTCTGGTTTCAGTTTTTATCCATTCTTTCCAAAAAACTGTGTCAGCATTGCATTTCTCTATTGGGAACTTATTCTTCAATTGGCAATTAACACAAATACCTCTCCAACAAGGAGAAGTCAAATCAAGAGTGTCATCACAAAGAATGCTAGGCCAAAAGTGTTCATCATAGGTAATTCCAAGACCTTTAATTTTAAGAAGAAAATTTTCATGAATTTCACATTTGCACATGTCTGGATGCTGATCTTTAAGCAACAACACATTCACTGGCCTCAGAGATGCAAATTTACTGAACCCTACAGTAATGTCAGGGTAGGACTGTTTAAACAGCTCATAAACTTCCTTTCAAAACATGATTAAATAATATTTCCTGCGTTTTGTTTGATTCCATTTTCCCGAACTGTCATTTCATCATGCATTCCAGGCATGGTATATACAACATCTGTATTTACATAAAAGTCTGTTATCAACTTTTTGTTCTCTTCTGTAAATCTTTGGTTTATCCTTTGTCCATGGTTATGTGTGATTTTTGGACACAATTCTAGTTCTACCCGCTTGGCTAAACCATTAACGGCCCTTTGTTTTGTAGGTGACTTAGGCAAGTTATTATCTAATTTTCGGATTGCTTTTCCTAATGATTGAGGCGTCTTGAACCCTTTGCCTGATTTGACAGGGATTGACTCGATGATTTCTTGCTGTTTTAGCTTTTTACGTAATTGAAAGAGACAGACACGTTCAGCAACTTTTTTACGGTGTTCTTTTAGTTGATCTATATTCATTGTTTCTTGCTGACTTTTTCCAAGGGCTGAAATCCTGGCATTTTCTTGTTCTTGAAAAGATGTACCCACTTCTTTCCTTCGTTTCCTTAGAGCTCTCATTCTTTCAGCAGATATTTTTTTCACACTTGAGGTTTCCATCTGAAAACTGAATTAACAGACAATTTTTTGGATATGGAAAAAAGTAGCTATAAAGTCAAAGACTTTCTATTCTAACTTAAAAAGCTAGTCACTTAACATTCTAGTCACTTACAATTACTTAGAAATAAAAATGTCTAACCCTTTGATATCAATAAGAAGTTTTGATACAAAATCTAATGATTCATAAAAATGATAAACAAGTAATTCATTTTATTACTAAATACTTTTATTATCTTCTTTAATTGTAACGAATGCTATTTTTGTAATTATGCTAATTAATTTCTTTATCAAAATTTTTGAGTCAAGTAAAGCAACTAAGTAAGTATTGATATGAAGCAAGGTGTAAAAGAAAAATATTTTACAATAAAAGGAATTGTTTTACTTTTGAAGTTTAATAAAAATGAACGCACCCATTTTTTTTTTTTTCTAACACCAAGTGTAGGTGTAGGCTTATGAAAAAATTAGAAATTATTTTAGAAAATTCATTTCATTGAAACAAAAATAGTATGAAATGTTGCATCTAATATTTCTAGTTTTTTTTTTCCTTGAAACACATCACACTTTCTTAAACTTAAGATGTTGTTACTGAAAGAAAAATGTGAGTGTGAGGTAGGAGGTGATAGAACAACTTAAAACAAAAAAGTGTTTTATTTGCCGATAACTTCAAACAGCAAACAGCAGCATTTGGCAACCAGTAGTTTTCAGTTTTGTTGATATGAAATGTTTTTATTTCAAATAGGTCCTTGTCTAAATGTTAAAAATAAATTATGGAAGATTTTTAAAAAATTCCATTGACATCAAAATAAACAAATAATTAAAATATTTAATTTTTCCTCTCATCACAAGTTAAAATATTCAAGGGTTGAGAAAATAATTTTCTTTATCAACCATATGGAAAACTAAACTGGCCTTGTGGGTTATTGCTGCTGCTTAAAAAATGAATGCTGTCTGAAAAATTTCTACTCCAAAATTCTTATACATATGTGTGCGTTCAAAGTTTTCAAAAAAACTACTTTATATATTTTTATGATACATATATGAAAAAAAAAAGAAAGGTTTTTACACTAACCTGTGCAGGTTTGAAATCTTTTCAATGAAAATTGTTTATGCTTTGGAGCCTGAACTTTAAGGGACAGTGCTGTCCAAACCAAATGACCAATTCTCTCGGGACAAAAACTAAGATTAAGAAAATTCTTTATTCTGATTGGTTGCCAAATTTGAGTATTTTCCCACTTCATGGGGCTTTGGAAATCGGTGAGATTTTGCATGGCTAATGCACGTGACGCTAAGGTGTAACACACAACAAATATCTTAATTCTCAGTGGTTTAATGAATAAAAATTTACAAAAGAACTATTGTAATAATTAGAAGACTCCATAAAAATTTAGAAAAACCCATTTTTATAAAAAAAATAAAGGCACAATTCGCAGAGTTTATACATTGTTTAAAAATGTTTAAAATGTCCTTCACGTCTGAATGTAATGCACATGACGCTAGAAATAAGACTATTATTAAAAAATGGTCATAGGTATGGGTTTTTTTTTATGTATTACATGAAAGAGTAATGCCTTAAGACTTCACAAGCCAAAAAGAAAAGAGAGTAAAGTATTATAAGGGCGGTTTTAAATAAATTTTATCGCTGAAAACCCTTCTGAACTGTAACACACATGACATGGAATGGGTCTGAAAGTTCTTCTGACCTCTGTAGCTCACTCGCATCCATTAGAAAAAATAAAAAATAACACACAGAGAAAATTCCACACTTAACAATGATATATGAGTTTGTAATTAATCCTAACCAGTATCATATTTACACCATTATTAGGGAGTTTTTCTTTCAAGACCAATTAAGCAAGACTTACAAAGTAAGCATTTTATTCGATAATGGTTATTGTTTAAAAATATTTTAACATTTTTTCTCAAAAATATTGGGTTAAGTAAAAGTCAACAAGAATATTGTTCATTATTATTCAAGGTTTTTTTTTGTCATTTAATTTGTTGTTAGGTCTTTTTGGGGTTTAGTTTTCTAGACATAACATCCATCATATATATATATATATATATATATATATATATATATATATATAAACACAGAGTCAAGTGATGCTTGGTAACTGTCACTTTCTCAGTTATGCAATCATCGGACCAAATGATTCTCTTATGCTGGGTATTCCTTTATATACTGTCATGTAGTGCATGATGAGAGGGGTGATCTAGTTTATGAGACATTCTGGGAAAGGCAATCTAGATTATACTGTATGGTTATTTACATGGTTATATTGTATCAATTTTGCAATTTGTTAATTCATTTACTCAAAAATGTTTGATTTATTATTTTCTAAGGTTTTTACTTATTATTACTATAAAAAAAAAAAAAAAAAAGCTTAGATGGGAGCAGGACAAGGCTGCTTTATGCTTTTTGAACAAATTCTGGGAGAAGCACCTGATAAAACAGCAATTGTACAGTTACAAAGTTCCCATCTCACAAACCATTCAAGTAAGACAAGCAAGACATGCTGACCACGGCTGGTGAAGTAAGGACAAATTCGTATAATGTTCTTCTATGGACTCCTATACAACAGACACACCAGTGTTGGCCAGCCAGCAAAAAACTAACAATCATCAGCTCCATGCAGACACTGGGGATCACCTGATAGGGACAGATGGCAAAAGAATGCCAAGGGAATTCATACTGTCAGCACATGATGATGATGATTATTTCATTATTTTATTCTAATTCATTTGTCTTTGTTCATTTTTTTTATTCATTTCTATCTTTAGTTCTACTGCTTACGTTTATTTTAAAATTCAAATGAATTGCAATGGTATAATATAAAATGAAAGTCCTGCAGCAAACAAAAATTATCATTTTTATGCAAATAAAACTGTGAATTAGAAAATAAGATAATAAAAAATATCAATGTACAATAACTTATACAAGAGGGTGCTGAAACATTCTCAGTCCAACCAAGAATGGAAGTAATTCTTTATCTAAATTTTCTTATTTTGGAAATTTGGTATTGGTTTGATTTGGTTTGTTTAATGACATATCAAGCTTCTTAGGATATTTAATGCCAAAGACATTTTACTAAAAGTACAATAGAGATATTATTTAACCTTTAGTTGGGTTGAGGATAGTGGGTGGGGGTCATACCTTTCCTGATATTATCAGTCTAAAACTGAATGCAATAGCACAACTAGAGTTCAAACTCACTTACAATAATGTCACAGTCCAGCATGTTTAAAAAAAAACAACTAGTGAAGCAATGTGACAAGTGTGTTGAACTTCAGAATGAACATATAGAATATGTTTCATGACTCTAGATCAGAGTTCCTCAACTGGTGTTCTTTGGAAATCTTGGATTTCATAAGAGGTCATTAGAGGTTCCACATTAACAAAAAACAAAAAATAGGTTAATAAATAGGTTGATAAATAGGTTAATAATGGTATAAATTACTTTTTATGCTGAGTATCCCTGAGACATCAAAACGATTTAAGGGTTCCACAAGGGTAAAAGGTTGAGAACTTTTCAGAATTTCTGCAGTTTGTTCAGGTTTTATGACATATCAACCTTTATAGGTTATTTAATGCCAATCCATTTTTATACAAATAAACAGTTCTATGTCAAACAATTCAGTTTAGCAAAAATACACAATTTGTCAAAAACATTTTTACTTCAAGCTATTTAGCTTAGTCAAACAGTTCTATTTCAAACAATTCAGTTTAATTTAAGTATAGTTTTTGTTTGCACACAGTTAAATGTCAAAACAGTTCCATTTCAAACAATTCAGCATAATTATGCAGTTTAAATGTCAAAACAGTCCTATTTTAAGAAATTCACTTTAGCATAAGTAAACTGTTTAGTTCTATTTGACCCATAGATAAGACCTTATCAGGTGCTACCACTCCAGGCCAGAGTAGACCTGGGAGTGAGGGCAATGTATGGGCACTCCACATTCTCCAAAGTTCCAGCATTACTGGAGCCTCACCATCAGTTTGCTTTGTGTCATATCCAGGACACTTGTTGAGGGGGTCTTATCCCTCTGCAGAGAAGCAGTCAGTGTATTCTACAGCTTCAGCCAACTGGGCAAAATTTCTTCAGTGTAAAAACAGCAAATAATGTATAGTTTACTGCACCTCCAGTTAACACAAGCCTATTTGAATGTAATAAATAGTAAGCAAACAATTGTAGTATTCAGTATATAAGTTGTTGAAATGAATACAAAGTGAGGATTATGAAGTGATTTAATGTCTGGCTATTAAATTAGTGTGACCCATCAAAATACTTATATGGCTACCCAATATCTTATTTAATGTATCCATCCTAGAAATATGACAAGCTTCCCCCACTCCATGTTGTATATAAAAATGTTTATGCATTCAATGTATATGCTGATGAAATTAACACAAATGATGTAATGCAGGGTACATGAGTAAGTGTTTTAATGCCTTCCTATAAAATAGGTATGGCCCATTAAAAATCATCCCTCCCTGAATGGACCACATGTAATAATAATAATAATAATGGGCTATTATTCCATTTTCTCATCCTCTGCTAATTCCTTTTTTTTCCAAGGAATTTTGTGTATACTAGAGTGTTCGTCAATGGCCCGGAAGACCTGGGTTCAATCCCAGGTCGAGTCATACCAAAGACTCAAAAAATGGTACTTGATGCCTCCTTGCTTAACACTCAGCATTATAAGGTACGGATCAAGGGTAAAGTGGAGCAATCCAGGGAAAGGAGTAGCGTCCTCCCCTACACCTTGATGTAGTAGCTATCGAAAAGGGAACCTTCGGGTCACCTTCGACTATGGTCGCCAACTTTACTTTACTTTTACTTAATTATAAAGTTTTTAGGTTCACACGAGAAATAAATAAGAGAGTGTTAGGGTCAAACAGATTCATTTAGAAATGATTAGTATAAGATAAGAATACTTGAAATCATATAACTGTGCCTAAATTATTAGTATATAAAGAATAATTACTTGAAGCTATAATTGTAGACAAAGAATTATTATCATTACTTACTTGAAATTATATAACTGCTAGTTAAAAAAAAAGACTGACTTTGGCAGTAAATAATCCAACAAAGATTAACATACTATCAAACAAACCAACTGAATGAATAAATTCTTTTCCTTTTTTCTTTTATAATTCTGTTATAATCTAATGATAATAATAATAATAATAATATGTATCCTCAGGAGGAGAAAGAGATACTACACTTGGATCTTGACCTGAGGCTGGGGAGCAACATTTTGATTCTAGGCAGAACAAATAGATACTATAACTCTGATCCTATGTTTTGGAATTTTCTCTGCTTGCTAACTCTTGACATCTGGATGGAATGAATTTAAAAAGCTGCCATATTTTTCTCAAGTACTTTCAGCCCCAGCTAGAGCCATCTTTAGGGAAACAAACATTTGAAATTGCAAACACTATGACGAGTTGTATGCATTTATTCAGAGAGTAGAAGGAGGAACAAGTAGGCGGGGAAACACAAACATAAACTTGATGAAATAGTGATAAAAAAATCTAATACATAATAATGTCTCTCTAATTAAGATAAAAAAATAATTATATATTATCCCAAATTCAATACAACCACCTCATCTCTTATAACTTCTCTCCCTTGTCTTATCACCTCAATATAACCAATGTAATATATGAATTTAAATGTCCACTAGGAGAATCATAATTCTTGAAGCTCTCCATATAAAGATTAACAAACCTTCTTAAGAAAAGATTAATTTCAAATGTAGCAGTTGCATTAGTAAATACCAAAACATTTTTACCGCCAATTCTTCCTCTTACCTCCAGTAAAGTTCTTCTTTCATAAATTCCTCTGTCACTTTTTCTTTCTCTTACACTTTAAATAAATGCATGACTTGTCATTGTGTTTGTCATTTCAAATGTTTGTTTCCCTAATGACCCCAGCTGGGTTGAAAATACTTGAGAAAAATACAGTGTCTTTTTGAATTCATTCCATCCAGACATAAGGCAACTCATAGGAAGACCTGGAATGATCATTAATAGAATAAGCAGAAGTGAAGCATTTGTCTTATTCAATCAAACATGTTTAAAAGAGAAAATACTGTGTGTGTGTTTGTATATATGTGATTCATTCAATAAGTTTCCAGACTTTTTGTACAGGCATTTAAAATTGCCGTAGACTCTTGTAAATTCAGTATGTTATTGCTATACATCTTATGAGATGACTGACCAATTTTTATGCTTTCAGGTTCAAATGAACAGCTACAGCAGGAATTGGAATACACACTACTAAAGTCTCATTGTCACAGCTGGTGAATTTCAAAAATGTAATGTGGACATGAGGACACTTTAGAAGAACGATATGCAATAAAATTCTGTTTTAAACTTGGAAAAAATGCCACAGAAATGTATGGAATGCTTCAGACTGCTTTTCGACCATCTAGCATGAATCAAGCATCAGTTTTTGAGTGGCATAATAGAGATTCAGGGAAGGCAGGGAGTCTGTGAGGGATGATGAGACATGTGGGAGGAGTAAGGAAGTCAATACACCAGAGTTGGTTAGGGTTAGGGTTACTATGTTGAGGTTTTAAGGGAGTTCAGGAAGAGATTCCATTGGAAGCGCCCATCACTCTTCAAATCGGGTCCGTGGCATTTCCACCAGGACAATACACCAGTCCACAACTCCATCCTTGTCACAGACTATTTGACCAAGATGGGCATCAAGACAGTTCCTCATCCTCCCTATAGTCCAGACCTTGCTCCCTGTGACTTTTGCTTATTCCCTAAGCTCAGAGGCTGTTGTTATGAGACAATTGAGGAGATGAAAGAGGCTGTGATGAAGGTCACTGACACGCTCACACAAGAGGACTTCCATGGGGCCTTCCAGAAGTTGTTGGAATGGTGCAACATGTGCATTGCAGCTAGAGGAGATTACTTCGAAGGGGACTAGAGTTTCATGTGTGTACTATCAATAAAAGTACCTATACGAAAAAAAAGTCTGGAAACTTATTTAATGATCCTTGTTTATATATATATATATATATATATATATATATATATACACACACACAAGGGTTACTAGAAAGTCTGACCAAAAAAGTAATGATCAAGAGCCATAAAATGAACATGTTATTCTATATTCATTCACAGTTGAACACACTTAACAAAAGTTACTTTAGCCCTTTTTTGGGCTGTACTCAGAACATTTCACCACTCATCTATTATATAGTTAGATAGGGTAAACCAACATTAATAATAGGGTACTTAATTTCTATTATGTCACTATGAACTGCTTCATTGCTTTTACCACAACACATGCATAAATATGGGTGTGTGTATAGATTCACCCAAAAATAATTATACCCCGACCATTTTTTTTTATAAAACATTCAATTTTCTTCTAAACCACATACCAGGATTTTATTATTTTTAATTCAAAATTATACAATCAAAACTGGTATTATTGAATATTATTTATTACCAAATTCTACAGCATTGAAATTTTGTCACCAAAAATATGAATACACAGCAGTCCAAGTACTTAAGAAATATACTCATATGGAAAGTAGACAATGACTATCCAACAAGACAAAATTGAAAGATTTGTATATTGCCAGAATGTAATGATGTAGAGTTTGTTAATGAATAAGACCTAATAATATATTTCAAGTGAATAATGTTCCTCTAGAAATAATAAAATCTTTATATCTTTGGTTGAGAAGACAATGTATTTCCATTTTTAATTGGAAGGATTGTATTCATTTATGAGCAATATTGTGTGTGCGTACATATATATATATATATATATATATATATATATAGAGAGAGAGAGAGAGAGAGAGTGGGGGAGAGAGTGTGTATGTGTCTGTATTTGGTAGCCTGGATATTAAGAAATGGTCTTTTACTATATTTGTATTACTTTCACTGTTGTAGTCATGTGACTACTAAACCTACGTATCATGCAGTCATTCAGCAGAAAAGATTTCCTCAACAGAGAATTATTATAAATAACACCACAGAATCCACAGTGGAATTAAATACCAAAAATATATTTAATTAAACATAATAGTTTCAAAAATGATATTGCAAATTGATTCCATCTTGTTGTTATATAATTACATAATGTATAGAGAAAAATAGAATAATAATGATAATAACATTTTTTCTGGACAAGCATCAGTTCATATGTAATAAAGTTGTACAGGGTTGTAAGTCCTCATATGAGTCATAGAAAGACTCAAAATAAATGTGGGAGTTATAATCAATAAATAACCCACTAGTGGTATGGGTACTATCTTGGAAAAAAAGCTCTATACACTTGTCACATAATCTAAATAAACAGTGAAAAGTCAATACTAGACGATACAATGAAAATTTGTTTTAAAAGAAAATTTGTGATTTAAAGTATAACATTTAGGTAACAAAAAATTAAGAAATTATTATATACTAGCTAAAGTACCCATGTATACTTTGTAAGAGCTCAAGAAATGCATTGTAACAGGTTATTTTTATAACCTTGGTTGCCGATTAAAAAATTTATACCAAACAGTTATAAACAGTAATTAGAATAACAATGAATGTATATTCATTGATCTCAGGAAACATCTACATCAAACCATTTGACCATCTTTATAAGAAAGAAACAAACAAACATTTCTCAATTAATAATACATATTAGACCAGTGATCTTTAACAAAGCTGGTAACAGAGAGTCATAGGTTGATTTTAAGAAATGCAATTTATTACTAAGTTTATCAATTTTTCACTAAACACTAGAAATGTTTTCAAATTTCATTTTAGAGTGGTGGAGGGAGAGCATTTGGTAGAATGTTATAATCTTACTAAAATATTTCCAAGTGTGCAATGAGAAAATAAAAAAGGTTGAAGACCTACGTACAAGGTAAATCAATGAACCTGTTTGGTTCCTGTTATAATAGTGATCCATGATATTGATACTTCTTTATAGTTACTTCCATTAAATTGAGAATTTGGCTGATTAAAAAATTATGTTCAGTGCAAATGAAGACTTTACAAATTTATCATTCAGTTGCACATTGATTTGGAAATTGCTTTATTTTCATTTTAAGTGTATTTAATTAAACTTTTACTTTAATGTGGTATTTTTGATGAGTTATACACACACACACACATTCCTTAAGATAAAGAGCAATGAATCATCTTTAAAAAACTAAAAACTATAACATAAATTTTAAAAAATGAAATGGCAAGTAATAACAGTTGAAAATAAGAGTACTCAATATAAACTATATCATAGAGGAAATATAACAATATAAAAAGGAAAAAAAAACATCACTCCTCATATAACTTTAAGTTTCACAAAAGTTGCTGATCAATAATTACCAGATGATTGACTTATATATGTATGTATGTAACATTTTGTTCTTCATACAAGTATTTTCAAACACAACAAGAAAAATTTTGAAATGCTAAAAAAGATAGCTTTTTTTAGCATTTCAAAATTTTTCCACATACCCACCCACCTCCACACAAATATTTTTGGACAAGTATAATAAGTTTAGTAATTAATCAATATTTAGGAAGGAGTGAAGAATTCTAATTAGTACTTCATAGTTATCTCTGTTATATTAATTGTTTGGATGATTAAAAAATGATGTTTAGCACAAACTCAGACCTCACATGGGACTGAAAATTGCTTTATTTTCTAAGAATTATAGCATTATAAGTGTATTGCTCTAATAAAAATCTCACCTATGATGGGCTATTTTTGCTGGGTTTTAGTAATATACACACAAACATAATGCAAATTTTTGCAACATAGATGTACATAATTCAATAGATGAATAATTCATAATAATAATAATAATAACAGGTTCAGTAATTTTGAATAGAATTCTGATAACTGTGACTCAGAAAAGGCAAATCACTTTTTATTAGACTATTTCCATTCTAAGGAGTGGTAACTTGTAAAAAGGATGAAACACTTTTTTCTTTTTAAGAGCTTTATTTTTCATAGCAGACTCCAAAGCTTAAACATAATTTTTTTTGCTTTGTTATTTAAAGCTGTCAGATATAAAGCAGTATTACTTTAAAATTTTGATAAGCAGAAAAATTAGGGAGTTATTTGTCATACAAAACACTAAACCAGTAAATGTTAGAATGCAAACATCTTAACCTAATACCTACAAAAATTATTTGAGGGGAAAATATTAAACTTTCCCTTTATAAATAACATAACCATTTAAAAAAAAATAATGTATATATAATTCAAGATTGGTGCAAATATGTATTCTACGTAAAAAGTTCTATCCCATTTATGGGATATAGGTAGGATCTAAAATATAAATATAGCATCCAATAATTGAGAAAATGTCTCCTATTCACTTAAACTACAGAAATAATGATTTAATAAAGTTGTATCTTGGGAAGTATAGGTGAGACAATTTCTGGGTGAGATTTTTGACATTTATGCTCTTAGGAAAGAGGTATGAACTTATTTCTTCTATAGATGAACAGTAGAGCAGACTGAGCTCTAAGGCCTTGGTAGGACAACTAGCTTAAAAGGAGAAGAAAACTATTAAGGCATAAAAGCACATCTACAATGAGAATTGAACTTTATACAAAAAAAAAGACAAACAAAAAAACATTTTTATAATTATCTTATGAAATTCAACTTATTTATAGGCTGTTTCTGGTGGCCATAAAACTCAGTGTCAAGTGTCACATCCAATTTAAACAATCTATAACCAGCATAGTACCCATAAAAATGACCATATTATTTACATATGGACCAGTACTTGATGTTTATCTCTTCAAGTATTCAAGCATTTTAAGTATATTGCTCTAATACAATTCTTGCTACAATTTCTTTTTTGCCATGTAACAGTAACATGTATAGAAAAATCTGTCATTATAATTTAGATTTACTTTGTCTACATTGTAATATCTAGTGAGGTTTAAACTTACTCCCAATGGTTTTGCAAGATAGGTATACAAATCAATCCACAGGGAACTAAGTTCTTTATCTAACAAGTCAATATGAAAAAAAAAAAAAACAAGAAAAAAATTAAAGCTATCTTTTTTAGTATTAAAAAATTAAAAAATTTGAAATGATTTTCTTGTTTGAAATTAAAATGATATATATATATATGAAACTGACTAATATTTGAGACTATTAATTGATATCAAAACCATTTTATATAGTATGAATTGCAATCATCATCATCATCATGGCATGCTGCTAGCATGGATTTCCCTGACCATCTCCCACCACTTGTCTCTATCGTCCATCACTCTTGGTAGGTCTTCCATGCTACATCCTGTATCATTACAGAGCTGTTGTAAATAGGTTCTAGCTGGTCACCCTATCCTTGCTTGTCCATGTGAGGAGGTCCACAGGAGTACATCGCTTATGAGCTCGCCCTTACTTTTCCAGCAGTGTCCCACATGTCTTGCTCATCTAATTTGGATGGTTTTCGAGATGGGTGGTAGATGTCCATACAGTAGCTGCTTTGTGAAATGCTGCCTCCAGGACTTGTTCAATACAACTTGTAGCATTCTTGTGCAATTGCCGTCAAGCTTTCTCCCCATATGTTTGGTCAGCATACATGTGGTGCATCCATACAGCAGTATTGACATTGACCACTGCTTGGAAAAACTGCACTTTATTTTATCTGATAGGTCTGACTTCCATAACACTGATAGTCTGTCAATAGCTGTCCAAGCCTTTGATAGCCACGTGTTGATATCATTTTTGTTAGTTGCTTCCAAGGTAGGTGAACTTGTCCACAAGCTTCAGAGCTCTACCATTTAGTGTGGAAATGTTGCCTCTTTGATTAAAGCATATGAACTCTGCTTTGTCTGCATGGACATGGAGGCCTATGCCACCAGCTGCCCATTCCAGACTATGCAGTAGGGATTGGGCCAGGATGTTTGTATTTGCCAGAAGTGCTATGTCATCAGCGTAGTTCGCATCTGTAATCGTTCTTATGGGGTATATTCTTCTTTTTGCCTTTGCTAGCATAAAACCATTTTCTTTCATTAAATCTACTGAAATTTGAAGCACATAGTATAGGCAGATAATAAACAGGTATGGGGCTAATTTGTCCCCTTGCAGCACACTTGTGACAATGACAAAGAAGTCCGTGTCTCCATCCAGTGAGCAAACTTTTACTTTCGTATTTTTATATAGCATCTTTATGGCTGCAACAGTGTCTTTGGGGAGACCGTAGGCCAGAAGTATTTGCTCCATCTTCCTTTGTGTATGGAATCCAATACCTTAGAGAAGTCTCCAAATAACAGTGTTGCCTCAAAGTTTATTGCATGAACACCTTCCAATATTCAACGGATTGTCAAAATTTGTGATGTCATGGATCAATTTCTTCGAAAGCCATTTTGGTTCTTCCTAAGCACTTTCTCAATTTCAGGTTCTATGCAGTTGAGTAGCAGAGCATTGTAAATCTCGGCCCCTATGGAAGTAAGGGTTATACCTTGGTAGTTCTTGGCTATTCAAAGGTCACCTTTCTGGGGGGGAAGGGGAAGATGAAGCTCTTTGTCCATCTGTCTATTATGTTCTGGTCGTATATGGCATTGTATCAGAGCAATATGTCGTCAAATTTCTTTGTTTTCCATACTTCTGGGGGTATTTCATCAAGACCTGCAGCTTTCCTATTTCTAATTTTTCTTCAAAATACATAGAGTACTTCTTGTGTAAACTGTCCTAGTTTGATGTTTAATGAATTGCTAATGATTTTTGTAATAGGGTCTCTTAGGGAGGCATCTATTGATGAGGTTAAAATACAGCCATCGAAAGATTATCATGACTAATTGCAATAAAAGACTCTAAATACTAAAAGCTAATCTTGCCCAGTAGGCTGAGGCTGTAGAATACACCGACTGCACCTCTGTAAGACCCCCTCAATGAGTGTCTGGGATATGACACTAAACAATCTGATGGTGAAGTTCTGGAAATGCAGAGCACCCCTTCATGGCCATTGCTCCCAGGTCCACTCTGGCCCAAAGTGGAAAGCACCTGATAGGGCCCTATCTATAATGCTAAACTGAATTGTTTGAAATGGAACTGCTTTTGTATGCTAAATTGAATTATTTGAAATGGAACTGTTTTTGACATTGAAACTGTATTTATGCTAAACTGAATTATTTGAATTGTTTTGACATTTAACTGTGTGTAAACAAAATCTGTACACACTCTAAACTGAATTGGTTGATTTAGGACTGTTTGACTAAACTGAATATCTTGAAATAGAAATGTTTTTGACAAACTGTGTACTCATGCTAAACTGAATTGTTTGAAATAGAACTGATTATTTGAGTAAAAATAGATTTGACATTAAATAACCTACAATGGTTGATATGCCATAAAACTCAACCAACCAAACCAAACTAAAAACTAGCCTTATAAAAATTTGACAACCCATATTAAACAAAATATACTTTACTCTAGGAGTGGAGGTCTTAAAATGTATATAACATGTGGCAACTATCTACTCACTTGGTGAATTCACAATCACATGACCTTTAGCAGACCTTTTTCAAAAAATAAAATTTGGCACTACATTCACATTTCTAGATAACACTATAATTTTCTTGATTTTAAACAGAACATCATGACAACTTACATTCTTGATTATAACTATCAATAGTCAGAAATACTCAAACTACAACTAACAAAAATTGGGGGTAGTTTTTCTACAACCTTGATTCACATCTGTGGTGTCTTAGTAGGGAAAACTTAATAAAAACTGAATAAACTATCCTAAAATGTCTCAAAGAGAATTTACTGTCTAAATTTACAATATGTGTGTATATGTATTTATGCATGTATTTGGCAATTTGTTAATAAGTTCTATAGCATGAAAATTATACAAAAAATTTACTTCCTGTCCTATAATAGTTGTTATATTTCATGTAATGATGTATCAACTATTGTGAAACAGAGATAGTAATAGTTACTATATATGCTAGTATATAAGTTAACTCCTTCCATCCAATCAGGTCTACATTACTTACTCCCACCAACCCTAATAAAACACTTTCCATCAAATAGTCAGTGGTCTTAATGGACTGATAAGGCCTATTAGAGAATATTCATTTTTTATGCTTTAAATACCTTTCAAATAACTTGTCCTACATCTGTCTCATAATAGTTATTAAATTTGTATATAAAATTCATACACTATATGTAACAATTATAATGGGACGGAGATAATAAGACATTTCATAAGATCTAGTTAATAACCTTTAAATTTCATTATTAATAGATTATTGTACTACCCTTGTCCCAGAATAGTTGGTACAGTTGGATATAAATTTTATAAACCAAATGTAACAACTATCATATATTTAACATTATTTCCTCAGTTTTATCAGTAAATTAGTATAAATTTATGAATTAATAAATTCATAATGATTTCATTTTTATCTGGCACATTTGTGTGTCGGATGGTGGAAAAATAAATGAGTTTGGCCGTGGCCTCCGTGATATATATTATTAGCAATGGCCACGGTTTGGCCCAACAGAGGGCCTCCCTTACCCAGCCAGCACCTCATTTAAAAGGAGTAAGGGTTGAGTGTGTTGCTTAGAGCTCAAAGCTCCCCAAAATAGGAATGCTGATAGAACTGAGCTATTTTTGGCATCAACATCTAGATGCTTGCTTCTTTCAAGGTCCCCCACATTAAACCAACCTTGTGTCTTATTCTGACAGAATATGGTGGATAAATGCCGATTTAAACAAACAAAAATCATCTATTTTTATAAAATATATAATTTGTTGCTTAAAGTAAAAAGTAATTAAAAATAAACATTCCCAGATTTGAGATGATAAATGTCAACGAAGATTAATGTGAAGTGATGAATGATCTGCAAAAATCCTTTTAACCAGGCAAATCCATATACATTGTTGATATACACACACTCACACATGTGTGCATGTAATACATATATATGTCCTATCCTAGATATCAAACTCTATAATTATAGGTACTGTAATCTTTAAACAATAATTATATACCATCAAACAAACACACACACATCATTACAAAAACTTCTTAACACATATATATCACAAACACATACAGATATATATCATTACAAACACACCTCCATATATATCATTACAAACATACACATAATTAAAACATGATATATACATCATTACAGACACACCTCTATACCATTACAAATAAAATATACCATTACAAAACAGATACATACTATTACATATGCCACATACACACACAAATGATTAATTTCCATAGTGTGGATACAAACAATAGCCACATAGATGTCACTGCAAGGTTATTTCTTTTGTTTTGACAAAGATCAATAGTTTCTAGTGTTATATCCTATGTCATATATAATTACACCACCAAATCATGGACTTAACAGATTTGACATTGAATATTGCAGTAAAATGTCCAAAAGGAAAATGAAAACAAACAGCAAAGTAGAATAACAACAAACAGCGTTAAATAAAACAGACACTGAGTCAACAATTAAGTGGCATAAAAACAATTTATACATACATATAACTTAAGTACACCCTGTTAAATTTCTTCTAAAAACAAAGACACAATAATTTTATTATTTCAAATGGAATGTTATTCAATATAAACTGAAATTATTAGTTATTATTTACAATATTGCCCATAAATAAGTATTACTAAGCTCTACAGCACTGAAATCAAAAATAAAACTGTATAAATATATATAAAGGTTATACTTATTATGGGACTGCTATATGTTTATAATTTTGCTTATAGAGTTTTAATATGCTTATTTGTACAATTTTGTAATAAATAATATCTAATGTTGCAGAATGTTTCACAAGAAATAATAAAATTCTGGTATCTTTACTTTTAAAGAAAAATTAACTTTTTATAAAAAATATGTCAGGAGTGTATTTAATCATGAGTAATACTGTGATAGATAGATAGATAGATAGATAGATAGATAGATATCTTAGAGTAGAGCAGAGCAGACAGGACTCTCTAGTTTTGGTTGATAATTAATTTAGGAGAAGAACAACTCTGAATTCAAAATCAGAAGTGAAGCCTCTGGAACTGCCCTTGAAAAAGGCAAGAATCTACTCCTCTTCCTCCTGAGTAAAGGGTAAATAGAAAACAATAGGGAGGAAGAGAGTTGGGCATGCAACTAGCAAATCCAACCACATAATATAACTAAAAGAAAAATTAAAACTAACAGGAAAGTAGAACTGAATAAAAATAAACATTGTGTGCTTGATATATAAGCACTGTATCAACAAGTGTCATATACAGTTGAAGTATATGGGATTTATGTATTTACACAACTCATGTGACACAAGGTCAATTTTTAAGCGGTTTAATTGCTGGTTTGTATTCAGTTTTCTTTTTCTCAGACCAGTTGCCTTACCAGTGTTCAAGAAATAGTCTGCCCTACTATTTAGCCATAGCTAGAGAATGAACCAATGGATTCATGCCTTTTTCAAGAGTATTAACATAAAGTGACACAGCTCCACTCAGGATTTGAACTTGGGTTGCCACATTTTCTATCACAATAACCATTACACTAAGAAAGTACATGTATGTACATAAATTGTATATGTTGAATTATATATATATATATATATATATATATATATATATATATATATATATATATATATAACAAAAATATGCAAATACAAATAAAGCTGTATTCACTGGTTTCTAAGGAGTTTAATTAGAATATTTTTTTAAATAAATTTTTAAAAGATTTTCAAGTTTTCTTTTGGTGGTAAATAAATGCCATCAACTTGATGGAAATTGAATAATATCATTAAATGAGGAATATCTAACCAAAGAAAATTTCCAAGAGAAAGAATTCTGGAAAGTGTAAAAATTCAAAAAGTATTTAAAAAATATGAACAAACTGAATTTTTAAAAAATTCTTTTAGAAATCATTTCAAACTTTCACAGAATGAAAAAAAGTATTGGTGTGCTATCTACATGAAATATATGAAAAGACTAAGATATAAAACTGAAAGACAGTAGATATGAACAAACCTTGATAGTTAAATTCATGTGTACCCATCTACACATGCATACCCACATGCTCATATTCACAAACACATACACAAAGTAAATAAAACATTTGTCTTCCAAACATTACAGATGAATGAATGAACATATGAAAAGGAATAAATATACTTACCACAAGCAAACATTGTCACAAAATTTTGAGCCCTTAGACAAAGAAAATTAAATATTTATAGGTCTCAGCTTTCTAAAAAAAAATCCTTGTTTCTTGTATATTGACAAACATGGATGGTCATTTTTTTGTTTGCTAAGTAGATTTTTTTTCATTACTTTTCCCACTTTTCTTTTCATATAGGAGAGGAATTGTTTGTAAAAAATTATTTTATATCCAAAAGTACTTTGAAAAAGCATAATAAGTATAAAGCCTGATGGTAGGAGGAATTATATTATTATCCCTTGGAGTTTTGTCTTTTTTATTGGTAGGAAAGACCAAAAATTGTATTTTTTTTAGAAAAGTATATTTGAAAATGCAATTAAAAAGATAAGTTAATCATAAAAATTATCTTCATTGATATAGTCTTTATCCAGAATTTGTAATCCCATTCTCTGGACTTTGTTTGATCGTGTTTGTCATGAGGTGGCATTGCAGATACCATCATGGTGATGATGGTTATCCAAACAGTGGCAGGACAATTTGAACAAGAATGATAGAAAAGGAGAGTAAGGAGGAGAGCAGCACCTGACACGTCTTATGAGTCTCTCCAGCATACAGACTAAAGAGAAAGAAAGAAAGAAGAAAAAAATAAAAATGAAAACAAGCCAATAAATTCTCCTACTGTCAATTTCCACTCATTGATTTCCTATGTCATCAATGGCCAATGTGTTTCAACAGGCATGGTAGAAAGGCAACCAATGAATGAGGAGTGAGCAAGTAGTTGTAAAGAGGAGAGTAAGCATGGGAGTCCCTCTGACACTGATGATGACAAGCAAGCAGGCAGCCTCCACTGTTACAGTTGCTACCACTACTGCTGCCAATGACGCTGCAGATTCCAATTTTGCAGTTGCTAGTTCTGTTGCTTTTGGAACAAGAGAGACAGTGGTGAAAGCTAACATACTAGACTGTGTAGTTAGAACATGGAAGAGAGTAGAACATGCCTGGCCTCAGTAAATCAGCAAATTGAATAGAAATGATCCATCAAGAAAAAATTAAAAAAGTAAAAAAAAAAAAAAAAATCAATAAGGTATTACTCATGGTATTTTCTGTACCTATCAGGTTGTCAGTGTGTCTGTCAGTAAAACTAAAATCACAAAATATTATCATATCACTAGTGTACTTGTACTGTCAAAAATGATGGCATCTATAAAACTGCGATTTTGCTAAGTCTCTACTATTTATTAGGTTTCAAAAGGTAACTCTGTATGTGTGTGCGTGTGTGTGTATATATATATATATATATATATATATATATATATATATATACACACACACATACACAAAACTAAATTTTATTGCAGTGTTGGCCTTATTTTTTAGTTCTTTGCCTCCACTCCAGTATCATGGATACTGTGATTGTCTTGAAATATTTTTATTAAACAATTGAGGTTGTTACAGGTAAAAAGCAAATAAGCAATATATGGCATTTTATGATAGTGGAAAGTTGACTTGGGTATTACAGACAAAAAATTATATGCAAATACATGTAGCATTTTACTAAAGTGGAAAATTAGTATTGGAGGTATTGCAAACAAAAATTAAATATACAAATAGAGCTGACGTTCTTTTATGATTGACCAAATAATTGAATGTTAATGATTCTTAAAACCATAGAAAGTATCTGAGCAGCAGGCATGTTTAAGCAGATTTCCATGAGACAAAAGGGA
>CAUZXS010002177.1:37500-40367 GCA_963585895.1 Sepioteuthis lessoniana
GTCCATGAATTTAAATTTTCTGAGATAAATACTTTTGAAAAAGCTAGACTTTTAGGACTAGAACTTCGTCGGAAACATGGAATGTCCCACAACACGGCCAATCAACTTAGATCTGAGATATCCAGAATAAACAATAACCATATCTCTAAACTCACATCTAAATTCATATCCTTATGCAACAATAGTCGTTGGAAAAAATTGGGCAGGGCTGATCTCGTCAACAACATCTCCAGCATCAATCTCAGCCCAACTGAAACCGAAGCCCTTAGTTTCGGACTAAAATTTGCCACAGGCATTAAAAACTATGATATGGGAAAAATAATCAACACTAACTACAAGCACCATGACTCTGACTTCGACAAGGGATTTTTACAAGGTATTATTGCCACTTCAATTAATTGCCATTCTGATGAACCTATCCTACCTAAAAGATACAGAACTGCCTTTAAATCTCTCTCTTCTAACCACAACATTGTTATTTCACCTTCTGACAAAGGTGGAGGTGTTGTTATTATGGACTCTATGGTCTATAACCAAAAACTCATGGATCTACTTGATGATAACAGCACTTATGAACAGATATCCCTACAAACAATTACTAATAATATTAGCAACTTTAACAAATCCTACAAAAAACTAATGTCCAATGAAGATCAATCTTGGTCCTCATTAATCAATTACCACCCTATAATCCCTAAAATTTACGGCCTTCCCAAAACCCATAAACCAGATATTCCTCTAAGACCCATTATTTCTGGTATAGGATCTGCCCCCCATAATATCGCTAAACTTCTAGCCAAATTATTAACCCCTCTATTAGGTACCATTAGTAACGCACACCTAAAAAATTCCGGATCACTGCTCAACAAACTAACTGACATTGATATGCACAACAAATATTTAGCTAGTTTAGACATCAAATCCTTTATACACCAATATACATGTTGATAAATGCATTGAACGCCTGCATAACTACCTTCGAAAATCTAACACCACATTTCCTCTACCTATCTCTAAATTGATTAAAATTTGTACCTTATGTACCTCACATTGCTACTTCAAACACAACAACACATTTTATAAACAAAAATTTGGTTTACCTATGGGATCTCCTCTTAGCGGAGTTCTTGCTTGCATTTATTTAGAATTCTTAGAATCTGGTCCCTTTAAACATATTATACCCAACACTGCACATTACTTCAGATATATTGACGACATACTATTAATCTATCCTCAAGATCTTGACTTAAATAGCATCACTGATAAACTGAACAATGTCGAACCTTCCTTAAAGTTCACACATGAACTTGAATATAACTGCACCCTACCTTTTCTGGACATTTTACTTATTAGGAATATCAACAAACTAGAATTTAAGGTTTATCGTAAAACCACCTGTAAAAACGACCACATTCACTTTTATTCACATCACAACAACAATACTAAAAGAGGCATCATCATAGGTTTTTACCTCAGAGCTCGACGCATTTGTTCCTCGAAATATTTAAACGATGAATTCATCCACACAGAAAACTCCTTCCTCAACCTACAGTACCCCAAATCCTTTATACATTATGCTAAATCTAAAGCCCTCAAAATCCACAACAAGAATCAATCTCAAACTAGTGTCTACTCAATATATGATAAAACTAGTTCCCCCCATAGATACATTACTTTGCCAAACAATTCTTCTTCTCACAGCATAACAAACAACTTAAATAAACTCAATATCAAAACTACTTCTCTACCTTCTAAAACAATCCGTGAATTAGTAGACTCCAGCCCTCAACGTAACATATTTTCTGACGCCGGTGTTTATTGCATCCCTTGTAAGGATTGTAAACTAAAATACATCGGTGAGACATCCCGAAACCTTCATATCCATTTGAAAGAGCATAAAAGAGACATAAGAATTGGCAACTCAAACAACACTTCTCAACATAATCATAACATTGATTTCAACTCTGCTAAGATGCTTGCTTACATCCATAATAAAAATCTTAGACGAATTTTCGAAGCCGCAGCTATCTCATTCCTCAGTTCCCTAAATACTCGTCCTGGCTTTTATAATATTTCTCCTTACTTAAGCAAACACATTTTAAACAGCTACAATATATTCCATCCTTAGTTAATATTTTCCGTATATCTCATAATTTCCATGCTTTTCATTCTTCTTTTGTTCTTTCTTTCTTTCTTTCTTTTCTTCTTTCTGTCTCGTAATCTTCTTTCTCATTAAACAACGTACATAATTCTATACAATATTCCTAATAGGTCAAATGACGTAATTTAAACATCAAACGCTGATTTGCCTGTTAAACGGCTAACTTTTTCTAACTATACATATTTTCCCGTAGGTTTTTGTTTTTCACATTTCTAATCATCCATCGTTAACTTAAAATTATTATTATCACCCCTCATGGTCCTGATGATGGTTCAGTAGAACCGAAACGCTATAGTGTTGACACCGTTAATAAATCATTCCTTCCTCTTGGATCGTTGTTATCAGTTTTTCTACATATTGTCGGATTACAATCCTTTATTTACTCTTCGTATATATATATATATATATATATATATATATATATATGTAGTTTTGTGTGTATGTGTGTGTATATATATATTTATTTATATATATAGTTTTGTGTGTGTGTCTATATATATATACATATATATATAGTTTTGTGTATATATATATATATATATATATATATAGTTTGTGTATGTGTATATATATATATATATATATATATATATATATATATATAGTTTTGTGTATATATATATATATATATATATATAGTTTGTGTATGTGTATATATATATATTATATATATATATACATATATATATATAGTTTGTGTATGTGT
>CAUZXS010002178.1:0-5000 GCA_963585895.1 Sepioteuthis lessoniana
CGTCCAACCCCTTGAAAAAAATCAAGGGATACGCATTCAGTGGTCAAAAGAAAACCAAAAAACCCTCCGCGAATCCTGCAATGCTACAATTACTAAAGTGCTCAAGACCAGACAATGGAGCCAATTATAAAATTATATCTTCTACTAAAGTTTAAATCTTCTACTAAAGTTTCACCTTAACGGATCATCAGGAAGCCTAAATTCGACTGAGTTAGGCTTCCTGATGATCCGTTAAGGTGAAACTTTAGTAGAAGATTTTCGACTCGCAATTTAGGTTAATTATATATATATATACATATATATATATATATACATATACATTAGGGTAGGTTGATTTTTCACTTTTTTTTAAATATCAAAAAGAATAATGCACTGAAAGTTGTGTATATACCTATTAAATACTCATACCAAATATTAGATCTGAATCTTCAATGTTTTTTTGCTAATTTGGCATGAAAGATTTTGAATAAACACGTACTGAAAAGTCCTCGATTTTGCTAGATTTGGCCTAAATATTGATGTAAAAACCAAACAATTTCAGTATTTAAATTAGGAAATCTTATTTTATTTTATTGAAATGTAATAAATAAATTATAACAAAACTTCAAATTGAAAATTGAACCCCTACCCCACCCTGCTTTACCTGTGTCGAATATAAAATGCGATTATTCAAGCAGTAATATTCGAATATATTGAAAAAACATTTTTCCTGATGTGAATTGAAATACAACAAATAAACAAATATGGAAAAACAAATAATTATTTAATAATTTTTAATATATGGAATCAAATAGTTCCATATATGAGCCCTTAGATGAAAACACTGGTCTCAATTGTTGGCACAAAACTTTTGCAAGTATGTGCTGGTGCCTTGCTTCAAAGCCATACACGGATTGAGAAGTCTCCGTTACTAACTTAACTGCCCGTTCCACACCTTGGGAATGTGAAGGAAAATCTGGCAAGTTAATCTTTTCACCAGTTAATAATGAATTCTGTAATTCATTGTCAGAAAAGTCTAGTGTGATTGGTGGCTCACAGACTCCATTTACTGACAAATCAATGAAATCAGTCCAGTGCACAGCTTTAAAGTTGATCATTGGGATCTTTTAAAATCTTATCTTGACTGGCTTCCCTCTTCTGAAAGAATATAAAAAATAATTTGAGTTTAATTTTTAAATGCAATTTGTTCTGCTTTAATAATATTTGGTGAAATCAGATGTAATCTTTAGAATGTTTCAATAAATTGGCACAAGTACTTCAACCAGTTTTGTATGAATAAATATAAATGTACCTAATGGCCAAAATTCTTTTTATACCCTCTTCTCTCACTTCAGGTTCATCAAATTTCACCATTGAAAATAAAACATTCTCCAGGAGTAATGCCAAGGCATTATACAGGAGGTTTTTTTAATGTAATCCTTTGAACCTCAATTGGTTTCTTTCGTATCCTGTCAATCATATTGTAAATATAAATTTGCTGGTGATGGAACTTGTTACTTTTTTTATATCAAACCAGCAAATAGCATAAACATTCACAATAAAATTTATCAAACTATATAGTTTGGTCGAAAGATTCTGTGGATATGCCCCACGAGTCCATAGGCACATGAGCCTGATGGCCAAAGTTAACCACCTTGCCTGGTATAATGGACCAATTTTCCACGATGCAAATCTAGGGTCCACCTTACCTCTAGAAATACCAACTGTATATTCATAGAGTAGTCTTTGGTCACTGCTAAGGCTATCCATATCTTTCATTCCAAAATGAAACTCCAGGGGATTCTCAACAGCTGAAAAAGATTTTTGGGGTAAATTATGGCAATCATTTGCACATAATTTACCCAATGGACCATTGAATGTAGTGAGGCTTTTTGTGGTGCCATCTAAATGTTTGAATAGAGCTCTAAATGGAAGTTCATTTTTATGTAAGGAGCAACCAATTGTGTGAAGACTTCTTTGTATTTTTTTTCTAAAAGTGTAACAAGTCCACCTTCACAGCCTGTATTTGCATTCGTGTTATCAACAAGGACAGCCTTAATAGTGTACCAGTTGCACCAATATCAGGAAGAACCCTGTGAGTCAAATATGTACTCTCATTTGGTGTCTCCTTTGTGATTGTCAAGTGGCATTAGGTCCTTTGGCTTTTTTCAGAATTTTACTTCCATTTTCCTCCACTGATTCCTTGTTGTGTAGTGTGTCTTTTTCCTCCCATCAACTTCTATACAAAGAAGATTCTCCACATTTTCATTATGCTTTTCATAGGCATTTGTTTTCACTTTAGCCTTTGCTCTATTTTACATTTATCCATATAGATATTCTTTATATCTATATTAGGGATAAAAAGACCAATAGCCCTCAAATCCAAGAGCAAGGCATGGGCAAGGCTGGCTCCAAGATTAGAAAATATATCACCCCTAACTCAAGAGCATACCTTGGAATTTTTGTGAGGTTATAAGGCACTTGGAGAGGACTATCTAGCTCTTTATAATCCTCTGTTTCATCACTTGGAGAAAATGTTTAAGAATGGGAAGAATCACCCTGAACATATAATGTTGAAGCTATTGGTGGGGATATCTTCATACTTTTTTGTTGGCTTTTTTGTCAGAGGACAAGTGCAGATGATGTGCTTAGTCTGGCAATTTTCCTTGGTGCATTTGACATTAATATTGTCACAACTTAAAATTGGCTGGTTGCACGAACATGATGATATATCAAAAAGTGTATCCAACTTTTCCTTCCAGAATTTTATTTGGCCAGCAGGTAGATGTTTCCTTCTTATTTGCTTTGCCTTCTGAAAGCATAGAATTTTCACCTTGTTGACAACACTAATTTCCTTTAACAAAGGCAAACGAGGGTTGATAGCCTTCCAAATATCTATCACGTCCTTTGCTATTAATTTAGAAATACCTAAACAAGAAAGGTGGGAATAAGTGTTCATTAAAAAATAGCTGTATTGAATTATTTGTCGACAAGTTCCTGTCTCAGTTTATCCAATGGTGATGGTAAACCTGAAAATTTAATTGCACCTTTATTTCGAGTGGAAATGAAGTGTTTTTTCCTGTCATTTTTTAATCAAAATATCTGTAAAAAGAATATATATATATATGTTGTCTGAAAATACACGAAGATGTTCTAAAAAAATTGTAAATAAATTTCGAAATTCATTAAAAAAAAGTAATAATGTTTACTTACCAAACCACAATATTGTACTGTTTAGTTCCAAAATTAACTCGTAAACCGACTTTTCACTTAAAAAAACACTAAATTTTAAAATATAAATAAATTACAATAATTATAAAATGTTTAAATATTTTAATAGTATGTCTACTTTGCGAAATATATATATTTGCGTTAATTATAAGGGTAAAAAACATAAACAAACTGAAGTACTCCGGAGAGATATTTACCACCGGTGAAAGGCGAAAAAATATCCGGTAAATAAAACGAGGTTTAGTAAGTTGTTATTTGTATTTTAAACTATATATTTTAATGTATTGTATTTTTGTTTTTGGTCATTTAATTAAACATAATATGAAAATGGATAATAAACTTAAAAATATCAATTATTTAATAAATTTTATTATTTCATTTTTTTTTTTAGTCTCAGTTTTTATTTCATGAATACAGGTTTCCAGCGTCACCGATATCACGACTAAAATCACAAAATATTAAGTCTTTAAATTCGATTTCGCAAAAAAATACAAAATTTTGGAAAAAAATATTTCGTGGGGTAATTTCTGATGTTATTTTGCAACTTTCACTGCGTTATTCTTTTTACAGTTCCAAAATCGACCTACCCTAATATACATATTTCTTTAAGAAAAAAACCAAAGACCGGTTAATTCAGGATTATAAATTTATTTCCATCCTGTATTTTCAGTTTCTGGTGTGAACCAAAAATATGAAGAAAAAATTAATACAGGACTTCTTCAGACCCAATGGATAATTAATTAAAATTAAAATTAAGATTAAACCAGAATAGACATGTGGCGTGTAGGGGGACGAGATTTAGGAGTTACCTCCTCGTTTTATTGAATTTTCGTTTTATTTTAATTTTTCAAATTTCTTCTGTCAGTTACAATTACGGTAATTTAACTTTTTTATTTATTTGTTTAGTTTATTTTCTTTTCATGTTAAGTTCGATAATTAACTTTTAACAGAAATATTAATGCTTATATTAATTTCGATACCATTTAATTAGCTACCTATTTTTTTTAGTGTATATGTTGGATATGTTTTTTTTCCCTGGTTTCACTATTTATTTCTATGTTTTTAAATTTTTATAGTTTAAACTTAGTCTTATGTCTACATCAAACTATTAATTCACTTCTCTTATTTGATAACTTATCAGGCCATTTATAATTTAAAATATAAATTTTCTCTTCTAGGCATAAATTGCATCCACCGTTAAAACTATTTGGAGTATTTGATTTTTTCAAAATAGAACATTCAATCTCAGGGGTTAAACCTTTGTTTGTTAAAAACCAGAAATGTTTTGATAGTGCCGTATGGTTTTTTAGGTGTTCGTGGGAGAAGGTAAATTTATAATTGAAATATCTCTCCTTCAATTTAGTGGAAGCTAGCCCGATATAAGTTTTCTTATCTGTGATATTCTCTTTAGGGTAAATTATAGCTTGATATATTATGTTATTTAATTTGCATAGTCCATTCATGGGACAAATTTCTCGGGGTTTACAATTACATTCTTTTTTTATACCATTATTATTATTATTATTGTTTTTATTATTTCTATTATTTATTTGATCCTGAAAATCTTTAGTTATATTTTTATTATGGCTATTAATTATTTGAAAAATATTTTTCGTGCAAGAGTAACTTATTTTTAACGTTTTTCTGTTAAATATTTTTTGCAGTTTATTTCCGTGTTTAAAATGTTTATCTACTAGTTTCAAAAAATATTTTCCAATATTTATATCAGCCTACAGAACGGGGGGTTGAACCATATTATTTTCCTTTTTCTATTTTTACATTTATTTTCC
>CAUZXS010002179.1:5000-80000 GCA_963585895.1 Sepioteuthis lessoniana
CTTTAAATAATTCATGTTGAAATGCATTGATGGAAGGAATAAATAAATATTTTCTCATCCTTTTTTTCTTTCCTTTTTTTATACATCTTATTTCTGATTGATATATATGTATATATACCCCTATCTCCAAATTATGTATTTATGTATGTGTGTGTGTATATATATATATATATATATATATACACACGTGTGTTTGTGTGTGTGTGTATTTATATATGTATATATATGTATGTGTTTATATATACATTTATAAATATGCAAGTGTGTGTTTTATATATATATATATATATTTGTATGTGTGTGTGTATACATATATATATATATATATATATACACACGTGTGTGTGTGTATATATGAATTTTTGTATATCTGCGATTGTGTGTATATATATATATATATATATATATAATGAGAAATTACTTAAGTTTAAATAAATTAAGAAACTTATAATCTTTCATTGCCTCCTTTTTCACATAGTTATACATCTTTAGCTCGTCGTAAAATTTGTAAATCAAGTTCAGGATTAAAAAGGAAAAAGAATTCATAAATAGGATAATCCACTGGTAGTTTTCATTTACCCTGTACACAATGCAAGGCACATTCATCATAATTGCCTTTCGGATTGCAAGTCAATAGGTTGGCTTAAGAGACACCTGTTTGTTTATGAATGGGAATTATATATTTGGACGTTTGGATTAGAGTTATGGTGATGATGATGGCTATATTCTGTCAAAATGGAGCAGTCATCACCACCACCATCATCATATATATAACAAGTGAATAGAAGAATCCTGGAAGGAAAATTTATATCTATAATCTTTCTTCCAATCACTTGATGAGATGAAGTCAATATTTAGAGGTGAAAAAATAAAGTTTACAGGATGTGACATACAATTGAAGATGACTATGGAGCTCATCAGCCAATATCTAGCAATAAAAATGATAAATCTGTGAGAATATTGGTTGAATAAATCCTGAAATAATACCAATTTTTCATGTCAGAACTTAAAACATGAGGAAGCCTGAAAAAATGCACTCACCAAAATGTATCAATGAAAGCAATTCATATTAAGATGCTCATCTGAATAATTCATCAAATGAAAATGATACTTCATCTAAGAATTTTTAGCTCATAAATGGAAGGCCAAAGAGCCCACCAGCTGAAAATTAAATAATCAAAACAACAAAGATGAAAGTACCAGTTTAAATAATTCATGAAATAAAGACAATACTTCATCACAGAACTTGAGGCAACAACTGAATTATGAATAATTATGAGGGGAAAAATGGTAGTTGAAAAAAAATTAAAGTTATTTAGAAAGTGTATGTTTTTGTTAATAATTATTTTTTTATATTTGATTTTAATTCAAAAGTTCAGTCTAACGAAAACAGATTTGAAAATTGGTTATACTTTTGTTTTTTTTTTGTTGTTGTTTTTGTTTTGTTTTGGGTCTTTGTGTGTGTAGGCTTTTTCAGGTTTCAACTTGTTCTTTTCTATGTTCTTGCAGGGTATGCTGAAGATTATTTTCTTTCTGGAGAGGCCGGTAAATACTTCAGAAATGGCACTGTCCTCACTTTTTGCAATGCCGAACCAAAATTTTGAAAGCAAATTTAATAACCCGGACACTTGAAAAGTAAGCGTATGCAAGACTAAAAATCATAAAGGCCAAATGTTCTCTTGTTTTGAAAAGTTTTTTTAGCCTCTAGAACAGTGGTTTGAAACCTCTGGTGCCAGCACAGCTCTAGAAAAACTCCTTTTTTTTTTTTCCGTTTCACTTTGCATCATTCAGTATTTCATAACTTTCCATTTGTTTCAACTTCTTAACTACAATTGCATTTTATCATTTATTAGTCACCATTTGATTTGTGGTAAAGTAACTGCTGATAATTTAATCTGAAAATTCATGTTCTTTTGTCTTATGTGCTAGACCTAGGGGTGTGGGATGGAATTTCAAAATCTCGAGGGGTGTCACAATAGAAAAAAGGTTAAGAACCACTGCTCTTGGAGGAAACCTTCTTGAACTTGATGAACTGTGAGATAATCATAGAACTACAGTATTTACTGCACTGTAAGATATTTTTCTTTTTTTTAATATACTGTGAATATAAAAAAAAATGCAAATATTACACTAATGTCCAATAAGAGGACATAACGGCAAGGAAACTAAGTGCTCGAGCTGTACAACTAAGGGGTAAGGATGAAATGCAGTGTGGGTTAGGCCAATACAAAACGTCCCTCATAAATCATAATTCTTATGGGCAAACAATTTAGTATGTATAAAAAAACTGATAGACACCCCCTCCCCTGCCACCAAAGCTGAAGTTTTTTAGGCTGTGAACTTTTATGTTAATCTTTTCTATCTTTTTTTTTTATGTTTATTTTGCCCCACTGTGGTCTAAGGAATTGGTTTTATGTGATGACATTCCTTGGATGTTGGCCCACGAATTATACTTTCCATGCTTGACGCTTCCGGGGAAAGCATTTGGCATGTTGGGCCAGCTGGGGCCGGACATGTGTGGCATAGGGAAGCCCCTTGCCCAAAGATAGTTATTTTCCCAGGTCTGTGGCATCTCATGAAGATAGGTTGGTGTCATCCAGGAAGTAGAAACACTTGGGGTCTGCAGTCGAACTGCACTTGGATGGTGCGGATGATGTAAATGGTTTTCGTCGTCAGGCGCCCCGGGGGTTAATGAACCCATGCCTGTCGAACTGTGAGAATGGGAAGGGGGACTTTCCATGCCAGTGTTCATCTTCAAGTTAGGCTTCTGGGGAGACATTTGTGGTTGAGAAGATAGTGTTTGGGGTTTCTGGTTTCCTTGGTTACTGTTGCCAAGGCGATTGTTATTACTGTTGTATTTTTGGTTGTTATAGGGGGATGAAGAAGATTGTGGGCTTAACTTCTCTGGATGAGAATCCTTGGCTACAGTTGACGATCCCGACATTGTCATGGGTAATGAGGGTAATGGCGTTGCTGCAGACGTGGACGATGGTGTTGGTGATGCTAGGGACAGTGACGTAGAGGGATTTTTGGCAAAGAGCTCGCAGCCGGTACGAGTCCGTTTGTGGTTGTTCAGATTCGCCCTCTGCGAGAAGCTCTTGCCGCACACATCACACTGGAAGGGTTTCTCTCCAGTATGCACCCTCATGTGTGTCTTCAGATTGCCACGCTGGGCAAACGTCTTGTTACATACTGTGCAATAATATGGTTTCTCACCTGTGTGAACTCGCTCATGGTTTCGTAGCCCGATCTCTAGGCTAAATGCCTTTGGGCACATTGAGCACTTGAACAGATCACCAGTGTGTGTCCTTCGGTGATTATTGAGATTTGTTCGCTGTGAGAAGCACTTTCCACACAGTTCACAGGCATAAGGCTTTACTCCAGTATGTGTACGCATGTGGATATTGAGATTTCCGAGCTGACTAAATGATTTTGTGCATACAGAACATGTGTAGGGTTTGTCTCCTGTGTGGATTCTCTCGTGATTTTTAAGGGCAGTCTGCTGTGAGAAATCTCGGCCGCAAAAAGAGCATTTGTAGGGTTTCTCCCCTGTGTGAATACGCTCATGGCTCTTTAAATTAATCTGCAGGCTAAACGCTTTTCCGCAGAACGCACACTTGAACATGTTACCTGTGTGGATGCGGCGATGATTATCCAAGTTTGTTCTCTGTGAGAAGCGTTTCCCACAAGTGTCGCACTCGTACGGTTTCTCACCAGTGTGGGTGCGCAGGTGTATGTTCAGGTTGGCGTGCTGCGTAAACGACTTTTTGCAGACAGTGCAGTGAAACGGCCTCTCCCCGGAATGCGTTCGCAAATGCGTGCTCAGGTTACCCAGTTGCGTGAAGCTCTTCTTACAGATAGTACAGCTGAAGGGCTTCTCCCCGGTGTGTGTTCGCTCATGATTGCGCAGGGCCGCCTTCTGGGCGAACGTGCGACCGCATGTGGAACAGCAGAAAGGTTTCTCAGCCGTGTGGGTCAGTTCGTGGGTCTTGAGGTTTATCTGTTGTGAGAAACCCTTTTTGCAGAACGTACAAAAGTACTGTTTAGTACCAATATGATTGCTGCTGTTACTGTTGTTAGTGTTGTCAACTCCTCCTCCAATGTTACCACCAATACTGCTTCCACCTCCACCACTGCTACTGTTTGTGTTTCTGGTTGGTGCCAGAGGTACAGGGGAAGCTAGAGATTGTGGAGAGTGCTGCTGCTGCTGCTGTTGGTGGTGGTTGTTGTTGCTTAAGTTGCATACATTTGTAGAATAATCCTTTCGATAGGCATCGTGAATTTGTTGTTGCTGCTGCTGCTGCTTGTAACTTTGATTAAAAGCTTTTTCCATCGCTAACATACTTTTTTCATGACACTTTGTCAAGTGCTCATTTGGATAAAACCCTGTTGGTTGCCCATAGAGGTTGGGCTGATGGTGATTGCCCATGGCATACATGAACTGTGCTGGATACATTGTAGAATGGCTTTTGAGAGAGGAACCAAATTTAACAAGATTTATTCAGATTTTTTTGTCGTTTTTTTTTTTTTTTTTTTCAAATTATTTTTCCACTTTTATTCAACCTCTCAAGAGTAAGAAATCTGTTTTAATGCCATCCAAACCGCTATGGAAAATAAGGGATATCTGGGTATTACTGGTGATGGGACTTTGGTAACCTTGTTTTGTAGCCTGAACATGGCAGCACCTGGAAAAAAAATTTTCATTTTAGAAATTTTTCATAAAAGATTTATTATTCTATGAATCATTTGGACTTACAACCTTATCTTGTTATTTTGATCTCTGTTTCTAATCGTGCTCTTTCTAGCTCTGCTTAGATGTACACCACACCCTATTAGTGGAGCTAACTTTATTCTCTATAGATGGGTAAGGCCCACCAAAAAAATGGGTCTCCTCAGTATGACATTTAACAGTTCTGGAGATCTGGAGAGTGTTGAGTACCCCTTCATTGCCATTACTTCCAGGTTTACTCTGACCTGGAGTGGCAGTACCTGTTGGGATCCTATTTACGGATCAAATATGTATATTCAAAAATCATTCATATTCAATAGGACTGTGGGCAAAAATAACTCTTACAAAAAAACTACACAAAAAATGTAAATATGAATATAAAATGAATGCAATTCCCTAACCTCAAGACATGAAAGAACCCTAGATGAGTTGAGGTGCCATTAAAATCAATCAATTAGATGTACACCATCCTAATAATTTATGAAATAGTAATGATAATAATAGTTATTGATTGGGAGATATATCCTTATCTTTGCTGTTTTGATGGGAGCATTTTCTAACTTCCCTCATGTCAGATTTTAAGATTAAAAAAATGTTATTTAACCCTTTCACTGGCACATGCAACTATATTCAAACTTCATTCTATGTTCCATTTGTTGGTCTGTATTTTCTACCTGTTAGAGAATTTTACTGAGAAGTTTCTCTCTATTTTGACATCAAATTCCCATGGAAATTCCTGACATCATTCACTTCTGGGCAAGTCCCATAATAGATTATAGAACCCCTTAAACAACTGCACCAAAGATGTAAGATTGTATAGGTTAAATGTTGGGATCAAAATGATAAATATTTAGATCCTGGGCATGAAAAAATAACAATACTTCATTTTCAAACTTTTGATTCTCCTGAGATTGGTACAGAATATACAGACTATCATACAGAAATCAAAACAATGATAGTAATAATACTAGTGACAAATAAGTTATTTCCCTCTTATCCATGAGGATATATATTCCAAGACCTTCAGTCAATACATGAAACTGTGGATAGCAAAGTATTTTTTTTTAATAGATGCAGTACTTCTCATAAGTATTTGAACAAATAGACAATTTGTGGCTAATTGCTTGGTTTTGAAAGTTAAAAAAAACATTTCTCAAGAAGAACTAGATTTTATTATCTCATTTGTGTTTGAATTAGCAGAAAATCTACTTTTATGGTTGAAGTGGTGGGAGGTGTATAATGCAAATCTTTTCAGTGATGAATAACTGTTTCCATTGAAGATGAATATTCAAAATCTTAACTTTTTCTAAGACTTGAATGCAAACCACAGTTATCAGTTGTAAACAAGCAATTAAACCTGCAGAAAGACCCATATATAGATCAACGAATGGGAAGTGCTTTTAGTGTAATGGTTAATTTCTTAGGAAATGAAATTATTGACCCAAGTTCAAATCCTGGACTAGGTTGTTTGGGTTTCATTTCATGCTAATGCCCTTTTGGAAAGGAATAAATCTATTTGCTCTTCCCCATAGCAATGATGGGTAAATAAACAAAACTGGGTTCTTTAGCTTCAGTTAGTCAACCAGTCTTGAAGAAGGAAACTCACTGCATTCAAAACCAGATATATATATATATATATATAGGATTGTTCCTTGTTGCTGGTACCATGTAACAAAGTACAACCTGTGACGTCTCATTTGGAAAAGATATGGGCATTGTCAAGTAACCTTTTATTTGTATTTTCTTGATAAAATCTTCTTATAAATCAAGAAAACCTGCACTTAACTTTAAAACTGACCTTATATTACTTCTTAGTCACAGTGAAGAGGTTGGATAAATACATATATATATATATATATATATATATATATATATATATATATATATAAACAATTACCTTGTGAGAGATGCCATTGATAGAGACATTTAGTAATTCTAATTTACACTAACTCAGAGTAAAATAGTTTGTAACATGCCTAAAAAATCAGCATCCAAATTTCTAGGTTCAAACACCACCCACCTGCAAGAGGTGGGAAATAACTATTTCAGTCACAAGATAGGACAAACTGATATGTTTTATATCACATATATATATATATATGTTATTATAATGGATGTTAAGTGTCTCTCTGTAACAAATGTTATATAATTATGGAATGATTTTTTTATATTAATCATTTTTCGTTAATTATATTTTATCATTCGGTTTGGTTGGGCTTTGAACTATTCGGCTCTTAATGCAGGTGCACACACATTGAGGACAGTTCACGCTCGCGCACAGAGGATATGACAATCAAAAATGTCATAATAAAAACTCCAGATAGGAAATGAGACTGGGGTGTGAATGACGTCATGCCCAGAAGCGATGGGCTGAGAATTTGGTGATTTTGAAAAAGACGTTAGTTGAGATCTGACTCTGGGTTGGGCCGGGCCGGGCCAGCTGGAGGCTACGGGATGCGCAGCACGTTTGTTGGATCAGATAGTACAGTCAGCATAGTAAAAATTGTGTCTCTCTCTCTCTCTCTCCTTGTGTCGAAAAACTAAAGTCAAGAAATTAATAAACGTTTCGTACCTGAACAACGGAGAGTTGTCAGTGTTTCGTATTTCCCTGCATCTGTATATTTTACACAAAGAATTCTATCACAACATCCTATGGTTTTATTCTTATTTAAATCTTGATCATTAATAAGATTGTTTTATAATATTGATACTCTCGGTCTTATCTATATACTAATAATATGCAATTGTATTTCTATACTCAACCAAAAAGCAGTTTACAGCATGAACTGATAGGCTAATTTGCCTATTGATTTTTAAAATTTAATTTTAATATTTGTTTGATTTTATTGATTTCTAATTATTTTATTTGAATGAATATGAGCAAATGTTCTGTTTATAAATCTTAAAAGAAATAACTTGGATTTCATTTTTTACTGTCTAATTTAGTTGAATGAGGGAAATTTAGCAATGAAAGCCAGGAGTGATGGGAAGAGATAGCATGTGAATGAATGCACAGTCATAGCTACAACAAAATTTTATTTTAATGTCAAACAATAATACTAAAAAACATCAAACAAACATTTAACATAGAGCAAAATTATAGACGCTTTTGCCTCAATAACCAATTGTGTAACCTTTATTCTTGATTATTCTTTTAATAGTTTTTCATAGTTCCTTACAAGATCACTACACACACACTGACTGGTATTTTGCTCTATTCTTCTTTGGCAATAGCTTCTAGTTACTCCAAATTTGAAGGATTTCCCCTACTTTTTTTTTTTTTAAATAGGTCCCTAAATTTTCAATGGAGTTTAGATCATGACTTTGTGCAGGGCATACCAATATCTTTATTTTGCTGTCATCTAATTATATTGTAACAGTGTTTCAACTCACTGTCATGTTTGAATGTCTAGTGACACCCCAAAGACAGCCTTTATGCACTTGGTTTTATATTATTTTTAAGAATAGGTCTATTTGGAACATCTCCAGGCATTTTCGACATAGAAATTGTTGTGTGGCCATGATGTAACTTGGCAACCAATCAGGAAATCTTACTGCACATTTGTGAACACTCTCCCATGAGGTTACTCAGTTGGCTGTGATATACCACTGTGAGCTTGTGTATTGTAGGACTGTTGCTTTCGGAAAAAATATGCGTCATATTTTTTCTTGAAAGCTGGACATTTGTCTGCAGAAGCTGATCAAGGTTTTTCCTAAATCATTCAATGGGCAATTGAAAATAGATAAAATTTTGGTGTTGACATTTCAAACTTGGGTGAGAATCTGCTGAAAGCAGTTCACATCCTGGGAGGTCTTCAACTAGCAGGACATTAGAAAATGTTGAATGTGTGTGCAGATAAATCAAAAGAAATCAGTGATTGATAGAATATGTATTTTACAAGAATTGCTTTGAGAGTTTCCAGTCATTTTGGATATCTTGACTGCCACCTGCAATCTTTGCATCTTATCTTTTCTGTCAAACTAAGTTGGATAAATATCAATTATGCCCCCCCATCCTCTCTCTCTCTCTCTCTCACTTTTGTACCTTTTTCTCTTTAACTTCTCTCTCTACTTTTCAAATGTTTTGTCCCTCTCTCTCTCCTCACGCCATCTTATTTCTCTTCATACCATTTTTCTGTCTCCCTCTTTTCATATCTTTTTTCTCTCTTTATGCCATCTTTTCTTTCTCTCTTCTTTTCTCTCTTTATTTTCACCTACTTTTTAAATCCGCTCTTCCTGTTTCCCTTTGTCTTTCTTTCTGCTCTCTTTTTCTCTCTCCTGGTTTTTTCTTTTGCTTTTTTCTTTATGACTTTACTCTCTTTTTACTACAACTCACACCTCTCTTGATTGTTTTTTTCTTTCTTTCTTCTCTCTTCTGGCTCTTTCTTTCCTTTTCACTCTCCACTCTCTCTCTCTCTTCCAGCTCTTTTTCTCGCTGTCTCTTCCAACTCTTTCTTTTTGCTTTCTCTTTCAGCTCCCAATTTGTTGCACTCTCTCTCTCTCTCTCACCTATCTCTTGCACTTCTTTTTCTTGCTCTCTCTTGGATATTTATTTCTCTCTCTCTCTCTCAGACCTCTCTGTTATTGTTCTCTCTCTCTCTCTTCAACCTCACTGTCCATTGCTCTCTCTCTCTCTCTCTCTCAGACCCCCTTCTCTCTTTCTCACACGTTTCTCTCTTCTCCTTTTTTTTTATCTTCAGTCTTTTTCTTTCTCCTCCACTTATCTTACTCTCTAAATTGTCTTTTTTCTTACTCATCTCTCTTCTCTTTCTCTCTATGATTTCTTTATACCTTTTTATTCTTTCTTATCTTCTCATCTGCAAACTCCCACTCAATCTTTTTTTTCATGAACCCCTTTGTCTTATCCTGTCCCTTACTACTTCATCTTTCTGTTCACCCCCACCCACCCACTCTCATCACCTTAGCATTTCTTTCACCTCCACCTTCTCTCCTTTCTAGAATTTTTATCTCTTCCACTTCCTTCCTCTTAGCTTTCCCCTCCCTTCTGATTACCCAGCATGCACAGGGCACTACGGCCAGACTGACCATATTAAGTGCAGTGGCTATACCAACTAGCTGTCCATACCCCTTTTTTTCTTCTTTCAAACCTGACCACTTTCTTCACACAAGCCTGCAGCCATCAGACTGACCAGTTTTTAGGAATTCATCTACAACCAACAAAGTGAAAGTAAATGCCAAAATTCCAGCCATCTTGACCAGTGTCCATTTTTTTCTTTCCTCCTTTTTGCTGGGATGAACATACCTGCCATAAGTGGATCTGTTATATCTACTACTGCTGCTGGCCAAGATATTACTTTGTAGCCAAAGAGATTCCTCTTTATATTTAACATTGAAAGACTGACCACTTGGAATGTATGCGTTCATGTTAACCGACATGATTCTATCGAAAAATTGCTTCATCATCATCTTCGTATTGACCAGAACGACAGAGCTGATTCATTTTGAAAGTTTACATATATTTTGAAAATATCTATATGTATTAGTAAAAACAATCTGAGTGTTTGATTATATATATATATATGTATATTTCATGTACACTGTAATTCTCTGTTTTTATATGTAAGAAGAATGACTATTCTACCTGCTTCAGTAAAATTAGTTTTTGTATATACTGTCATCCTCGTTCCCATATGTCTACAAGGTGACATAATTATATAAATCTCAGACTTAAATGCTGTTATATAATCAATGTAGGACTTCATAGATGATATGTAACTTTCTCCTTGCAATTTTAACTTTTAATTAGGATTAAAATTTTCTCATATAGTAAATGAAGAAATGTATGATATATATATATATATATATATGGTAAGGCTTGAAATAAAATTCACCATCATGAGAAAAGGAAGACAATACCAAAAAATTAAATTGACATGTTCCACTATTATGCTAACTGTATCAGAAATGAAATTGTATTGCGTAAGAATGAAGTCTACATATGATAAGGGAGAAAGAAGTGTATGGCTTTTTTTTTTATTTAAAAATTTTTTCTGATATCCTGTATTGATTAAGTTTGGGGCTCTATTGTAAGTTGTTTTCTTTCTTTTTTTTTTTCATGTTGTTGTTGTTTATCTTGTAAACTTCATGTAGACTTCATTTTTGCTATCATTACAGAAACGTGTCAATATAATTTTCCATATTTTTTCCTTTTCTTATATATATATATATATATATATATATATATATACAATGACATAATTGATCTTATATGCTTATGGATAAGTTAATATAAGCAGCTTGGAAGCTTAAATCTTGTTTACTAACTTCATTTTAACTACTGTGCTTCCTCATACATCCATATATGTGTATGTGTATATATATATATATATATATATATATATATATATATATATATATAATGAGTATGTGCTAGATAGCTGTCTTCTCCTTCCTTTAAAAATATCTCTAAATATTATAATATGCTCTTTGCATTTATAGATAAGAGGCTGGCTCTACTGGCACAAGCTGTGCAATTAAGGGATTAGAATGAGTTAAAGTGAACAATAATCTGTCTTAGAGGCCAGCAAAACATACATACAATATTTGTCAGCTAACATCACTAATTCAAAGAAGATCTCTGTAACCAAATATGTGTATTGTAAAATAGACATTATCTACAAATATATATTGTACAGAAATGAAAGAATATGTTTTATATAATTGTATGTGAGTGTATATATATATATATATATCTCACAGAAATGAAAGAATATGTTTTATATAATTGTATGTGAGTATATATATATATATATATATATATATATATATATATATATCACAGAAATGAAAGAATGTTTTATATACTTGTGTGTCTGCATATATATATATAGATATAGCACAGAAATGAAAGAATATATTTTACATATTTGTATGTGTACACACACACACACACACATATATATATATACATATATACTCTCCTTTATTTCTTTACTACACATTTATACTTACTGGTTCAAGGCCACAAGTGTGAGATACCCAATAAGCCTCAAACTCACTACCTGAACTTTATTCAACAATAAGATGCATATATTTATATATGGAAGTATTTCTTTAATTTTGTAATGTTTTTTTTTCTATGTATTGGAAAATGTGTGGTGTATATGAAAAATAATATATATATTTATGTATATAATCATTTATTTTCATAATTTTCTGCATGTGTGATGGCATGTGTTATATCCTGTCCTCATCAGCCATCAACCAGGGATGATAGCATAGTTTTAGTTGCTAAGGTGGTACTGCCACTCCTGAACCACTGTCAGCTTTGGCAAGCTGGCTAAAATATATTCTTAATACAAATACTAAGAATGTATGTTTATGTTTTTTTCTAAGTGTGTAGATATATATATATGTAACTTATGTAGTCTAACACACTTGTTTAAGCATGTATATGTGTATATATCTCATATAAATATTATGAATATTTAATGAGTATGTGTGTGTGTATATATATATATTTGTGCTCATTTCTCTTTTCCTCCATGTGTGTGTGTGTATATATATATATATATATATATATATATAGATAGATAGATAGTGTAGACACAGTCAAGTACTTGGTGACTGTCAGTTTCTTGTCTATGCAAGCATCAGACCACATATACTATCACTGATATTTAGCACTCTTTCTTAAAAAATATAGCAAACTCTCTCTCTCTCTCTCTCTCTCTCTCTCTCTATATATATATATATATATATATATATATATATATATATATGTGTGTGTGTGTGTGTCATCTCTTAGATATGTATAAAGTGATTACTGCCAGAATTTTGGAGAATTTGAATTGCCCTGAATGCCACACAGATTTTTGTTATTTCTTTTATGAGCATAACCATTTGTGAGCTTTTATGTGTGAACATCTTAAGTTGACTACTTAGAAGGAAGCAGTGAAAAATAGGTGTTAGAGTAAGTAGTTTTTTCCTGGTTCAATATCTGAACTTTTTGGTATTCCCTCTCACATATGTATATATATTTACACGTATGAATGTATAACGTAACATGTATATGTAGTGTGTTGTATATATATATATATAGATATATATATATATATTTGGCTTGCTTTGTATAAGTGATAATTGAACAATCAGCTTGGTATTTAACCCACTCTATCTGACAACACTGTCTGGGTGAGGTGTCTCCATGTAAAAGGGGTGGAGTCAGCTTCATTGGCCGAAGTACTCTACAAAGTAAGTAATGTCAGTGGAACCAAGTTATTTTTGGCACTGCCTTTGGCTTTGCATTTGTGTATAGGAAGGTCACCACTTCAGAATTGGCCTTGTATCACTTCATTGCTTTGTTGGTGAGGCTTAGGATTGGCTGTCTGTATCCCTCTCTGCAACAGAGAGTTAGACTCCTTCTCTCAGGAAGGTTCTGGCTTTTACACTAAACTGCATCCAGTTTTAGAGCTCTGGAGTGTGTAGTACCTCTTCATTGCCATTACTCCCATGTCCACTCTGACACAAAGTGGTAGTAACTGTTAAATGTGCCATTTATATGAGAACAGTCTCTCTGTGGTGTAATGGTTAACATGCTGGACTGTGAAATCGTAAATTAGTTTGAATTCCAGGTGCACTATTACATTCACTTTCAAACTAATATTCTTTGGAAAGGCATGAACCTCCTTATCCCTTAAGGTATAGGTTGAATAGTATCCCTGCTGTTCTTCTATAAGGATGGATTTGCATCAGATAACCTATGATGGTTCTATACCATCCAACAAAAAACCAAACCAAACACATCAATGGGTCAAATCGATCTGTTTAAAAATTATTAGTATTTGATATAAATACTTGAAACCATATAAATGTGAATAAATGATTAGTATTAAATAGATCTATGAATATTTGGAAGACTTGAAACCTAGGGATTATTATTGTTATTATCTATTTGAAACCATATGATTGCTTGTAAATTATTGGTGTTAAATAGAAATGTTTGAAACTATACAACTGTGCAAATTATTTGTATTAGATAGAAATACTTGATATTATGTGACTATGTCAAAAAAAAGTCTCAAGAAACAACTACACAAAAAACTTAAATATGACCATACAATGTATATGATTCCCTAACCTGTAGGCATAAAATACTGCTATATAGGATGGCATACCATTAAAATCAAATTTTATGGTAGAGAGATTAGGTGGATCTTGTAATAATTGAATGTGGGTGGGTATTTATGTTTGGGTGGGTATTTATGTTTGCATTTGAAAACTTTAATGAGGTAGATTAAAAATTTAATAGATTAAAATTACTTGTGAAGCGTCTTGATATGAGTTTTGTTTTAATTTAATGCTCCATTATTTATGGCCTTTTACCAAACCTAAGGTTAGTAAATATCTAGAAAATATTTGTAAATAACATCAAAAAGTACCTAAGTATATATCAATATCATAAATAGTGTGAACTTTTTCAGTTTGATTATTTTCTTGTTTGTCTATCTAGGATGAGTGTGTAGTATCTGTACGCACTGCCTCAGATCAGAATGTCTGTTCCTGGTACTTTTACCTAAAATGAGACTGTAATATCTCTACCTGTGGAAATCTAACTGAATATATTACAAAAACTTTTAACTAAAAAATTTTTTAAATCATCAAAATATGTCTGATTATTCTTATTTACTGTTCCTTTTTTGAGGAAGTATTAATTTGATCCTTTTTGAAATAATATCTACATATTTTATATTTAAAAAAAAAACCAACAAAAATGAGCATAGTATTTTCATAGGTACAGATACTACACTCTGATGTAAAAATCTACTTGTAAATAATCTCATTCTTCTCGTGAGAATTATGTTTATTCAAATATTCATTTTCAATAATTATATACTTTCTATTATTAAGAATTACAAAGATTCTCTAAAAGGCCAAATGTATCATTATTTAATGACAAGATGGAAATTTCAAAATAAACCCAAAAGAAAAAACTTTTCTTACGCAATTCTGTATTTTTATTTTTATTTAAAAGTGAAAAAAGAGGAGAATCAAAATTTTATAACCAATTGAAAATAAACACAACTTTATATCATTCGTTGTTTCCAATCTTACAAACATCTTTGGAGGATTTGGTGTCTATTGTTTCATGGCATACCAACCTTTATGGGTTATTTAATGTAAAAACCAGAAGAACATTAGTGATACTATTTAATCCGTAGCTGAGAAGGGGATAAGAGGGTTTATGCCTTTCCCTAGGGTATTAGTTTGAAATTGAACGTAACAGTGTGCCTGGAGTTCAAATAGTCCAGCACATTAGAAGGGCAGCATGAATGTTGTAAAAGCCATGAAAATGAGATCCCCAAGGAGGATCACGGTAGAAAATAGGAAGTTATGAGAAGTCATTCTCTTTTAATATGTTTGGTTGTATTATGGATTTAGTTAGGTAGTTTGTTTTTTTGTTTGTTTTTTTTTTTGACAGTATCCAAAAAGAGAATTGATATCACAATAGAAAGTGACCTCCTCCTCCTCGTCCAAGTGTCATTGTTTAATTTGAAGTTCAATATCCTGAAACTTTCAGAAAAGTACCAAAGTTTCAGGAGAATTGCATTAAAAACCTGATTGAATTTTTTTTGGCTTAATTTTCTCCAATTGGTCAAAATGTTCAAGTTTTCTTGGCATTTAATAATGAAATCATTTTCTGTCAACCTATTCATGTTGCATCTCTGTTTAGCAGATGCTGGGGACTGAGACCTGTGAAAAAGTTTTAATGGCCAAAAAATGATTTCAAGTGGCTACATTAATAGATATGTGTTTATTAAGTGTTTGTGTAGAGTATTAAGGTTTCTTAAGGTCAGTCCTGTCTGATACAGCTATAATGAGGTGATGTTTATTGCACTCACTACCCAATCATCTGCCAGACTATTGCTTAACCATTTCTCTGGTCATTACCTGAGATTGATTTGACATAGGATTACACTAATAGAATAAACAGTGACATTTGAACTCCCTACAATCACAGCAGTGAAAGGGACTTGCTAAGTGACCATTGCTCTTTGGCAGGAGTTGAAATGTTCACTTTATAAAGTTCTTTACTTCCAACGTTTATTTCTTAGATAATCTTTCAATCATTTAAAAATTATTATTGCTGATATGATGATAAGAATTAATACAAATGAAGGTTGCCTTTGACAAGCTTAATGTCAAGTCACATCCTATTTATAGAATTTATAATATTAATTGCAGTCAAATAAGGGGAAGTACTCTAGCATCTAATAACCATGTTCCTTGGAAAATCATAACGATCAGAGTGACCACAAATGTACAAGGGTTGTTTGAACAGTTTGTTGGCTGATGTCATATCTGCTACTGATGACTTTGACCGATGAAATCCAAGCCCTGCAACATTGATTGAAGAAAGAGTGAAACTCGAGGGGGAAACTATATTGGAAAATAAACCTCATTTGGTCACATTCCATGAGGGTATCTTGGTCAGCCTATGAACTTTTCAGCCAACCCTCATAACCTCCTCACTATTATTCTCAAGTTGCAACTTGGGTTGATAATTGCTTTCTATCTTTTCTAAGATAATACAATAGCATTAAAATACTCTAATAAAAATCTTGCTCCAGTGTGCAATTATTGCTGTGTTATAGTAACATACAAAAATTAAATCATCATAATATGGATTATCAGTATTGATGCTGCAGAAATATCTCCCACATTTTAAACTGTCACCTGTGTGGTAGAAATAAACTTAGGCAAGTGGAAATGGTAGCTACTTCTAACTAGTGTCTTACCCATTTTTTCTTTTCAAATATGATCAGTTATGATGATGGTTTGGACCTGTGAATACTGTGCATTTGTTGTTGAAATGTTTTTTAAGACTAGTGATGGCCAAATCGGCTAGGGCTGTAGAATACACCGACTGCATCTCTACAAAGGGGTAAGACTTCCCCAACGAGTGTCCAGGATATGAAACTAAGCAATCTGATGGTAAGGATCCAGTAATGGTGGAGTTTTGGGGAATGCCGAGTACCCCTTTATTGCCATCACTCCCAGGTCCACTCTGGTCAAGAGTGGTAGCACCTGATAGGATCCTATCTATGGATTAAATACTGAACTCTGTACTTATGCTGAACTGAATTGTTTGAAAATGGGTCAAAACTAAACTCTGTACTTATGTTTAACTGAATTGTTTAAAATAGAACTGCTTATATGTATAAAGATAGATTTGGCATTAAATAACCTAGAATGGTTGATATGCCATAAACCAAACGAAACTAAGACTAGTAAATTTGTAATTGCAACACAGGGTTTTTTGTGATCATTTCATGTTATTTCTATCTTGAAGAGCATCATTCTGAAAATCTTTGACCAGTCTTGAAAAAAATGCACAATATTCTAGTCCAAAGCCATGACTGTATCAGAAAAAAATGGTAAGAGATTAGCTAGGTGAATCTACCATGACAACTTGAATTTCAAAAGTAACAGTTTAAAATGGTAGAAGGTAGTTCTGCTCTACCCTCTATGTCTACTTGGGTTTCATAATCATTGTTATATTTACTCTTCTAAGAGATTTTTATATCTAAATTCTTATTAGCTTTTAATAATTATCTTCCTTAGGAAATGACAACGATTGAAGGGGTACTACGATTTATCCATTGCTAGTGGAGAAAAACAGATGGATTTTTACTTTTTCCAAGTGAACCGCTAACTGCTTTGTCCAGAATTTGAACTCGGGTCAGTAATTCTGTTTCCTACGATGATAACCATTACACTAAGTGTGCCTCCACAAAAAAAAAAAAAAAGGAATGTTAATGAATACCAAGAAATAAAGTTTTTTCTTCTAAGCTCAGGTAAAGGATATCTGAAAGCTCAGGGGTTAAGGGTTTTAAAGCATTAAAATCAATATTATTTGATAATGAAGAAATTATTATAAGAAGGAGTCTCCATGGCGTAGTGGCTTGCATGACATTGTCATATGCAAGTTCAAACTCCAGTGGTGCTAGTACATTCACTTTCAGACTAATACTCTTTGAAAAGGCATGAACTCCCTTATCCCTCCAGCTATGGGTTAAATAGTATCACTGATGTTTTTATACAAGGATGGATTTGGCATTAAATAACCCATGAAGGTTGATATACCATAACACGAAGAAACCAAATTGATATAATGAAAACCACTTTTATCTGACCTATATTAATGCATTTTTATATATTGAGCCCAGCTTTTGTGAGATGTCATGACTCGCCATAGTTCTTTCTACTAAATGTGTTGGCCACAGTTATAAGGCACTAAGTGATTACTGTAATAGTTAAGAAGATTAACTTACTAAATATAACAAGTACTAAACATATTTACTAAGCTTGGTTTAGTCAAGGACAAAACAACAACAGATGTGAGCACACAGCAACTTATAAAGTCCTACAAATAGCTGTGTATTAAGCTATTATTAATTATTAATCAATATATTCTACTTATTATTGTATAACGTTTAAATGAATTTTAGAAATATATTATATTTAGGTTTTTCTAACTAAGATCCTGTTAAAATATATAGTTTTCATCCCTTACAGAGGGTTCTGAGTATAACACAAAACTGCATCTGATGGTGAGCCTCCAGTTCTGGTGTTCTTCTTTGTTACCATTACTCCCAGGTCCACTCTGACCTAGAGTGGTAGTACCTGTTAGTCTCCCATCTATGGGTCAAATAGATCTGTTTAAAAATTATTAGTTTTCGGAATACTTGATGCCATATAACTGTAAATTATTTGTATGAAGAATAGTTACTTGAATCTCTAATTGTTTACTAAGGATTATTGTTATTAGTTACTTGAAACTACATAACGGTGTACAAACAAATGATCATTATTAATATTAAATAGAAACAATTACTTGAAACTGTTTGATTATTGGTATTAGATAGGAATACTTGAAACTATACAACTGTGCAAATTATTTGTATTGGATAGAAATACTTGAAACTATACAACTATGTGTCAACTATTTATATTAGGAAAACTTGAAACTATACGGTTGTATGTAAATTATTTGTATTAGATAGGAATACTTGATATCATATAACTGTGTACAAAAACCTTGAGAAAGTACATAAAAGATATAAATATGAATGTACCATGTACCCAGTTCCTTAACGTCCCAGCATTGAATAACCCTGGACTGGTTGACATGTCGTTAAAATCAATCATTCCTCATACTTTTCTATATATTCCCAAATCAATAATCAATTGACTGATTATTTATTTGACTTTTGACTATATGAATTTATCTGAGAGAAAAAAATATATATCAGCCTTTATAAAAACTTCAGCATCGAAATGAACAATTTTAGGTGTGTGCAAAAGTTTCCAGCGGGAAAAAGGTTTTCGTTTGTGTTATAAATTTATTCTAAAAGGAGCTGGTAACTTCCCCACCCGCTAGATAGTTTTCCTAATTATTCTTTGATCCAATAAGCTGTTTAATTAGTTATTTACTAAGCTTAGCTTAGTTATAGGACTTAACTAGAAGTATGGGACACCCAGTGAGAATGTAACTCACTAACAATAGTCTTGTAAACTAGTTTGCTATTTCGCAGTGTCGCCCAATAAACTGATTATTTACCGGGTTTCATTAAACAATTTCGCCTTTTTATCTAAATACCGCCTCCTCGTCCTCCACTGCAATATTTCCCTCCTTCCTTGAATTGTACACAATAAATCAAGAACAAATTAAAATGTTACGAAATCTGAAGAATGAAACTATGCGAAATAAATATATTGGGGCGGGGAAGAAAGTCGACCGAAAACGGTCCGATATTTTTTTCAGCTTGTGTACAGTTTGTTTTATGGTAATGTGGTCACGTGACCAGATACGCACCTAGTAGGTTTTTTTCTTTCTTTTTTTTTTTTCTCTCTTTTAATATTTTTAGTTATCTCTTTCATATAACTTTCCGACACCCTCCCCCCAAAAAACTGGTTAATCCTTGCTTGCATTAATTTTCTTGATTCATTTGCTCATAAAACTAAAAATATTTATAGTTTTTAAGTCTTAATAGTTTTAAAATAAAAATCCTTTTGTGGAGAATGGTAAAAATATTTTCTTATCCATTCAAAAAAAAAATGTTCATTTCATCGTATTTATTTTACTTTCTACATTTCGATTATCAATTGTCACTTTTATAAATAATAATTATAGATTTAAAATGTAAAATACGGAAATTTCTAATTGATTTAAACTAAGCCGACCGGGTTTAAACCGGCGTATTTCCGTATTTTACAAAGAAAAAACAAACAAAAACAAAAAATACTTTGGCAATGTGACGTCACTCGAAGCAGGTGCGTTCAGCTTTTTTCCGCGAAATAAAAAAAAAAAAAGAAAAAGAAAAACTACAATCAGTGGTCTTTCCTTCGTTTTAAATTCTGCCTTCTTTTGAGGCTCTAAATTTAATATTTTTCTATCCTAAAAGAGAGAGAGAGAGAGAGAGAGAGAGAGAGAGAGAGAGAGAGAGAGAGCTCATTAGAATAATTCTAAAATTTAAAAAAAAAAAAATGAATAAAAAATAAAACGGAAAAAAATTCCTGTCGATGGACTGATGGTATTTTTCACGCGCATCTTCCAAAGAAAGTGCAAGAGACACCCCCTTCCCTTCTAACACATAGGAAACCCAAATCAAATTATAAAGTTTATATATATATATAAAGTTTATAAAAATTTAATTTTTTTAGTTGGATTTAATTTTTATTAAAAAAAAAAAAATCCACCAATTAATTATGACTTGGAACAGAAAGATAATTTGGATCATTTACATTAATTTTATATATATATATATATATATATATATATATATATATATATATATATATATATATAATCATAAAATACATATAGGAATTCAGACATATTCACACGCATTCCATGATAATATTTACATTGGAAAAATAAATATCATTTGCATATCAACTATATTATAAAACAACCAATTATTTAACTTTACTGTGTACGTATTTAAAATTGGATGCTTAAAATACATATATTCCACTGCACCAAGTTAGGCAGATCATCAACTTCTAGTTAAAGATATATATATATAATTAAATTTTAATATTTTAAATAAATAGATAAATAAATAAAACATATACCCTTTCTTCAAAGGAAAACTCCCTACCCCACTTCCTCACCTTGATATGATGAGCATTTAAATGTGTGTGTGTGTGTGTGTATATATATATATATATATATAAGATTGTGTGTGATAAGATTTTTAAAAAAATACTTAATACAGACCTGAGTGTTTGTCAGAACATCATTTGCTTATATGCTTATTAAAAACAAGCACGTGTGTGTGTGTGTTTATCTATAATTGATGGATACTTCCGCAATATGGGTCGCCGGCATAGATATAAATATATGCAGTTATATATATATATATGTATGTATGTATGTATGTATATGTATACTTAGGTGTATACATACATACATATATATATGTACATATGTATAATTTTTTTAAATACGTTACTTAGATTGCTAACTGGTAAGTAAAAAAATCACCAGACAACCTGAGCAAGGGAGGTAATGTGACACACAGACAGACCGACTTGTGTTTTAGCTAAAAAAAAAAAATTTTCGACCCAAAGTGATTGAAAAATGTATATGGAAAAGAAGGACAACATACTACAGGGGGAAAGAACAGGGACAAAATATCCTGAAGCCTTTTTCTACATCACTATCTGCAGATTAGTTGATCGACACGCACAGAAGAATACTTTTAATCATCAAACATACTCTTATTTGTTAAAAATTAGAAAATTTTAATAGATTCTCATTAAATTTTATCCAAAATCACTTTTCAGAGGTATGGCTTCCAGCCGGACATTATTGTCACAGGGTAATATTCCAACACGACACCGGCTTCTTTGTCGTCTGTACATAAAAAATAAACGTGCGTTGTTTTTTGTTTGTTTTTTCTTTCTTGAATTGCAAATCAATGAATATTTATATAATTATGCTGTGATTATTATTATGTTTTACGTACCTTTTGCTTTTTTCTTTTTACAGATAAATCTAAAAATCGACACTAAAACTATTTTATGTGTTAAATTTAAATTCTTTTTTTTAACCTCGTGAATGGCGTCTACAAAATAATGAGCATTTTTTGCGCCAGCCGCCATAGTTTTGTTGTTTCAATTTTTTACACCAAAAAACATTTATTTTTTCTTACACTCAAAGATCAAAATTGATAACATTTCATTTATTTATTTGTAATTGTATTTATACAATGACGTTGTAAACGTTAAAATGGACTTTTCTTTTTAAAAAGTTAATTGGTTCTGTTTAGAAGCGGTTTTTTTAGCTAATTTATTAAAAATCAATAGAAGACTCGCTTATTTTTGTAAAGGTACATTGCTCATTAGGTAAATACGCATTTTTTAAATCAGCTGGTACTTAATTTCAAGTTTAATAAATGATGAAACTGTCAATATGATTGTATTTTCTAACACCTTATTTTCTTATTACATCAACCTTATAAAAAAAAATTAATATAGAAATTATTTCAATATGTTTTTATTTTAGATGGATACATTTTTCGAAAAAGGCCGGAGTCTCATCTCGTAAAGATGTTTTACTGTTTGAATGATTTTTTTTCTCTATTAATCTAATTTAAATCTTGGAGAAAATAAAACATTGTTATTTGTTATTATTTTATATATTATTTTATATTCATATTAAAATATATGAAATTTTAAAGTGCCATTACATTCAAGAAAAAATTGCTTAGTTAAAATCTCTAGGTAATTAATTCGTTCTTCATTTGACTTGGTTTGGATATATTATTGCTTTTTAAATCCAGTTTTAAGGCTAGCAAAAAAAAAAAAAATATTCAAATTTTCAAAAATGTCCCTCTTTTGCTTAGTCATACTATACATAGTAACAGTAAAAAATAAATTATGCCAAGTGCTAGTAACAGTAAAAAAAAAATAAAAAAAATGCGCACATTTTTTTTAAAGAATTCTCATTAAAATAATGTTTTTACTTGATTTTTATAGGAAGATTCGGTTTTAAAAATTAACTTTAATGCCTCTGCATCTGAATGTCTTTTAGCTCTTCACCTTTTACTACTGATTGTTAATCTAGTAGTCTACCATTCAAGAAAGCTTCCTGGTACCAAAAAAATCAATCAGGGGTAGGTAATGTGGCTCATCTGATAATAATGTTTTATGTTTGGTTATTGTTTTTTTTTTTTTTATACTGCTTATTATTAAAGCCGTGTATTTAAACGGTGAATTTAAAAATATTGTTCATATTTATCATTATTATTCAGGCTTCTTTTTTTATCTCAGTTTTTTAAAGTCTGATACAGACACTCTTAAGTTTATTGCCTTTTTCTCTATTGCAACAAGGATAGGTACTCTGGCTCATCTAGTAAAGACGTTAGATTTTCACTAGTTTAAAAAGTATACGCATCGACAACATTTTTGTGGAAGTACTACAAATATTTTGCTATTTCCTGCTGGGAAAGATGTAATCTCTTGAAACAAAAAAACTTAGCTGTAATAATTTTAGGAGAAAACAATTATTACATTGATCTAAACGGATTTGTATTTTCATTTTGGTTGTCAAATCTTGGGTCACAGTGTCAACATTTCGGCCACTCGACCTGAGAGGGGGACACAAATGTAATATCAAACAAAGTGAGGATACTAGTCAAAGTACATCAGTGTATTATTGTTAGTACCCTTAGAACGGTCTGCAAACACCTAGGAAAGAGACTAGGGAAAATGGGAGATCAGAAAAAGAATCGAAACCATCCGACCACAGCACTGTTTAAGTCAACTTGAATACTTAGAAAGGTCCTGAGGAGACTTGCTGTCACTCAGACCCCAGAAAAAAACACCAGTTAAAACTGGTGGGGAAAATTTGCGCTGAGTGAAAATTCAGACAAAAAAGAAAACTTAAATTTCGAGGACTTGAGATTTTGGTAAACTAAAAAGTAAAACGTTAATCTAGTCTATTTAAAAAAATCTTTATTAAACAAATTAAGGTTAAAGATTATCGTTTGATTGGGTTTTTTAAAGTTTTAATAGAAAAATACGTTGCTTAATTCTATTGATTAAATTAAAATTAAGAGTTATTATCCGGTCATGGAATTTTTTTTCTGTTGTCAGTCTAGAGTTGATACAAGTGAAAGGCACTTTGTGAGAATCGAATTCCATTAAGTTTGCTAGACAAGTCTGTTCCATAGCCAAAATGCAATTCATAAAATGAGATTGTTTTACCTTTTTAAGAATTAATGGACGGGTGAATATATATATATATATATATATATATATATATATATATATATATACCCCATATTTTATGCAGTCAGTCTTGTTAAAGTCGTGATCATTATTGAACACCTCATATAATCGAAAATCGTCTTGAAAAAATAAGTTTTTATTTGCTAAGTATTTTTGTCCGGGCTGTTAGAAATTTTATTTTATTATTTTACAATCTTGAAAAATCAATCAGAAATCAATATAATCAAAATATGGACCGTAGCCCGACCCGCAAATGGACAGTTGTATAATAAATTCCGACTGAACCCTCCCTTATTTTCGAGGCACTGTCTCTTTCATCTCAGCCGTCATTTTTTCACCGTTTTATTTTGTGCCAGACTGGCTAGTTTCTTTTGATCATTAGCTGGATTATTATTCTGGGGGAAAAGAGATAAAACAATAAGATTTTTGTTGGTTTGCTAAAAACGCCTCTAGAGATTTTTTTTTAAAATCCTACTTTACTCATGCGGCAAATATTTAAAAAAATATTTCAAAGTTTTTAGATTAATTATCGTTAAATTATACAGTACTCTGAATAATCTTTTTTACGTTTTGTTTGACGAACTTTTATTTTAAACATTTAATTCAGCCTCAGCTATACTAACCACAGCAAAATGGCGGTTTATCAAAAACTCACCAAAAAATAAACCTTTTCTGTTTCTCAGCGAATATTGAAATATTTTATTTTCAATGAAGTTATACAAAGTGTACAAAATGCCTGGGACATTTTAAGAAATGTAAAATTCAATAATTTTAATTTCAAATAGGTTATATTTGCCGCTTAAATGAACTAGGATTTTTTTAAATTAGATTTTTAAATGATAAATTACCATTCTTTCTAAATGAGAAAATATTGTAATCCAGTGAGAGAAAATGTTAGGTTTTGGTTGTCTTTTTTGTTTTATCCACGCCAGTTTTTCACATCAACTCTAACTTGATGGGTTTTTTTACCCTTATGATGATGATGATGATGATGTTTTCTTTTAATAAAGCTTCGTTTATGCAATGGACACCGGTCGTATGTTTTTATTTTATTTTTCCTTCCCTGTTTGTCACCGGCCTATATAAAAGGCCAGGAAGATTATTTGTTAAATATGCATTGTTAAAAGAATTTATTCGGTAGATACAAAAGTTTTTCAATCGTTTTTATTTATCAATTTTATGAAATAAAAACTTATTTGGAAGCCTGTGTGACTACAAGAAATTTCACAGAATTTCCAACCATTTTATCAGGGTTTTTTTTTTTTAAATATCCCAGGTTGGTATTGGTAAGATCTAATTAAGTAAAATTGATAGTTATTATTTTGTCAATAATGTACTTATTGTATCTCTTGAAGAGAAATAAGACACCCCCACTTATACACACACAAAAAAAAGTGGTATCCTGGTCGTGAAACTTAACTAAATCTAGTGGTGAGGCTCCAGTCCTGAAACTCTAGTGAATGCGAAGTACTCCATCATTGCAATTATTCTCAATCCTGGAGTGGTGGTAGTACCTATTAGAATCTCATGTATGGGTCAAATAGATCTGCTTAAAACTTACCTTCAATAGAACTATCTGCTTAAAAATCTCCCAATGAAAGAAAAACCCCAAAATGTAAATGAAAACATGATTCCTTAAACTCGGCATTAAATAACCCCAGATAGGTTGACATGCCATTAAAATCAGTCAGTGAATTAGAATTGATAATTTGTGTGTTTGATGAAAATACTAGATAATGATCTGCTGATTTCAAACCTTCATTACATATTAGAAAAATCATTTTATAATAATATTCATCAAATTTTTAAAAGATAATCAATTTAAAAAAAAAAAACAACAAAACACACGGACTATTGAAGTAAAGGTATTGTTAATTGGAGTATCCATGTTTAGGTTCCACTATTATAAGAATCTCAACTTGGAAGGGTCCAGGTAACAAGCATAATCAATGAGACATCTGATGTTTATAATCCCAAAAACCTGTAATATCAAACTTGGACTTCAGATCTTCTGATAAGGTTGGGGAATTGTTTAGATGGAAGCACATGGTTCTTATAGAAACTGAGGATGTGGCCAACTAGAAACTCGGACTTCAGATCTTCTGATAAGGTTGGGGAATTGTTTAGATGGAAGCACATGGTTCTTATAGAAACTGAGGATGTGGCAAACTAGAAACGTAGACTTCTGAAAAGGTTTGGGAATTGTCTAGGTGGAAGCACATGTTTCATATAGAAACGGAGTATGTGGCAAACTAGAAACTTGGACTTCAAATCTTCTGAACACTGAAGATCAATGAGTTCCATCTGCATTTTTTATGGTACTTCTTCATAGTCAACATTAAAAGGTGAAGAGAAAATTTAGAAAGTTGATTTTATGAATGGGCCTTAATGGTTGTACGTTGAGGATCTATCTTGTAAGATATGACATTTAATAGGGGTAAATAAAAGGTGCCAATACGAGGATCATTCAATAAGTTTCCAGACTTTTTCTTCATATGGGCGCACTTTTTATTGATAGTACATATGAAACTCTAGTCCCCTTTGAAGTAATCTCCGGCTGCAATGCACTTGTTGTACCGTTCCAACAACTTCATCAAGGCCCCATGGAAGTCCTCTTGTGTCAGCATGTCAATGACCTTCATCACAGCCTCTTTCATCTCTTCAATTGTCTCATAACAACAGCCTCTGAGCTTAGGGAATAACCAAAAGTCACAGGGACCAAGGTCTGGACTATAGGGAGAGTAAGGAACTGTGTTGATGACCATCTTGGTCAAATAGTCTGTGACAAGGATGGAGTTGTGGACTGGTACATTGTCCTGCTAGAAATGCCAGTGACCCGATTTGAAGAGTGCTGGCCTCTTCTGACGGAATCTCTTCCTGAACTGCCTTAAAACCTCAACATAATAACCCTAAGCCTTTGGCCAATCAACTCTGGTGTATTGACTTCCTTACTCCTCCCACACCTCTCATCATCCCTCACAGACTCCCTGCCTTCCTTGAATCTCTTACGTCACTCAAAAACTGATGCTCGATTCATGTAAGATGGTCAAAAAGCAGTCTGAAGCATTCCATACGTTTCTGTGGCATTTTTTCAAGTTTAAAACAGAATTTTATTGCATATTGTTCTTCTAAAGTGCCTGATTGTATTTTTGAAATTTACCAGCTGTGACAATCAGGCTTTTGTAGGGTGTATTCCAATTGCTGTTGTAGCTGTTCATTTGAAGCTGAAATCATAAAAATTGGTCAATCTTCTCATAAGATGTATAGCAACAACATACTGAATTTTCAAGTGTCAATGACAATTTTAAATGTCTGTACAGAAAAAGTCTGGAAACTTATTGAATGCTCCACATAGGTATTATTTCTTTAGTTGAGATATACTGAATCAAACGTATACAAGCTATTTAGTATACTTTAGTCTGGCACAAACAAAGCTAGTCAAACCCTCTAAATTACTGTTTTTTATGTGAAATAAGCTCATTAACCATCACACTATTATGTGCCGTTTTATTAAGTTTAGTTTATTTCCCTAATCATTGGATACCCAGCAAAATCCCAGTTTCAGAAGTGAAAATATCTGGAATGGCTTATGTTATATATATTATGTGGCTTATATATTATATATATTTCTGTGGTTGATCTATGATTATTTCTGTTTTATCAGCAGCAATTCTATTGTAATGTCTATTGCAATCTTTTTTGTCCATTGTAATTTTTTTTCAGTTGTATTTTTGCCTATAATAATATTTTTTGTCTGTGACAAAGTTTTAGTGTAGCAATTTTTCTGTGTCAATTTTTTGTCTAGCATTTTTTCCATAGCAATCTTTTTGTTTGTAGCAATCTTTTGTCTCTAGAAAACGATTTTTGTCTGTTGCAATGTTTTTTGACTCTGGCAATATGTAGTGTCTGTAAGGAATTTTTTTGACAAAAATTGTCAGCAAGAAATAATATTCCTATGGACAAAAAACATACACAAAAAATTGCCACAGACAAAAAATTGCTTCAGACAAAAATTGTCAGCAAGAAATAATATTGTGATGGACAAAGAACACAAAAAAAATTGCCACAGACAAAAAATACAACTGACAAAAAAATATAACTAAAGACAAAAAATTGCTTAAAAAAACAAAAAAATTGCTACAGACAAAAACATATTAATAAAGACAAAAAATTGCTTAAAAAAATTGCTACAGACAAAAACATATTACTAAAGACAAAAAATTGCTTCAGACAAAAATTGTCAGCAAGAAATAATATTGCCATGGACAAAAAACATACACAAAAAATTGCCACAGACAAAAAATTTTACTAAAGACAAAGAAATGCTTCAGACAAAAATTGTCAGCAAGAAATAATATTGCTATGGACAAAAAGCACACGAAAAAATTGCCACAGACAAAAAATACAACTGACAAAAAAAATATAACTAAAGACAAAAAATTGCTTAAAAAAAATTGCTACAGACAAAGAAATATTACTAAATACAAAAAATTGCTTCAGACAAAAATTGTCAGCAAGAAATAATATTGCTATGGACAGACGAAAAAAATTGCCACGGACAAAAAATATTTTTTGTCTTTAGTTATATTTTTTTTGTCAGTTGTATTTTTTGTCTGTGGCAATTTTTTTGTCTATTTTTTGATCATAGCAATTGCTTCAGACAAAAATTGTCAGCAAGAAAAAAGTTCATAGCAATATTATTCTTGCTGACAATTTTTGTCTGAAGCAATTTTTTGTCTTTAGTAATATTTTTTGTCAGTGGCAATTTTTCTTGTCTGTTTTTTGATCATATTATTTCTTGGCGACAAAATTGCCAGTTGTCTGTTTTTTGATAATATTATTTCTTGTCGCCAAGAAATAATATTATCAAAAAACAGACAACTGGCAATTTTTTTTTGTCTGTTCATAGCAATATTATTTCTTGCTGACAATTTTTGTCTGAAGCAATTTTTTGTATTTAGTAATATTTTTTGTCGGTCGCATATTTTTTTAAGCAATTTTTTGTCTTTAGTTATATTTTTTTTGTCTGTTGTATTTTTTGTCTGTGGCAATTTTCTTTGGTGTTTTTTGTCTATAGCAATATTATTTCTTGCTGACAATTTTTGTCTGAAGCAATTTTTTGTCTTTAGTAATATTTTTTGTCGGTCGCAATTTTTTTTTAAGCAATTTTTTGTCTTTAGTTATATTTTTTTTTGTCTGTTGTATTTTTTGTCTGTGGCAATTTTCTTTTGTGTTTTTTGTCTATAGCAATATTATTTCTTGCTGACAATTTTTGTCTGTGGCAACTTTTTGTCTTTAGTAATATTTCTTTGTCAGTTGTATTTTTTGTCTGTGGCAATTGTTTTGTCTGTTTTTTGTTCATAGCAATATTATTTCATGGTGACAATTTTTGTCGGAAGCAATTTTTTGTCTTTAGTAATATTTTTTTGTCAGTGGCAATTTTTTTGTCTGTTTTTTGATCATATTATTTCTTGGTGACAATTTTTGTCTGAAGCAATTTTTTTTTGTCTGTTTTTTGATCATAGCAGTATTATTTCTTGCTGACAATTTTTGTCTGAAGCAATTTTTTGTCTTTAGTAATATTTTTTCTGTGGCAATTTTTTTTGTCTGTCCATAGCAATATTATTTCTTGTTGACAATTTTTGTCTTAAGTAATATTTTTTTGTCATTGGCTGTTTTTTTGTTCATAGCAATATTATTTCTTGCTGACAATTTACAAAAATTGTCAGCAAGAAATAATAATAGTTTTTTTAAGCAATTTTTTGTCTTTAGTTATATTTTTTTTTGTCTGTGGCAATATTATTTTGTCAGTTGTATTTTTTGTCTGTGGCAATTTTTTTTGTCTGTTTTTAGTTCATAGCAATATTATTTCTTATTGACAATTTTTGTCTTTAGTAATATTTTTTTGTCAGTTGTATTTTTTGTCTGTGGCAATTTTTTTGTGCGTTTGCAAAAAATTGCTTCAGACAAAAATTCTCAGCAAGAAATAATATTGCTATGAACAAAAAAACTGACAAAAAAATATTACTAAAAACAAAAAATTGCTTAAAAAACCATGGATTTTGAAGCTGTGCTTCAAACCAAAGTGGCAAATCCAATGATTAACACTCTAAGAATATCAGGCAAGCTTGGCATCTCACATTCGTGTAGGGTTCGTTACCTCCATGACCTTGGGGGGGGGTAAGCAGCTGGAACTGACAAATTGTGCTTCATGTTACCAAAATATTGCAAAACTTTTGTATAGTATCCATTATTTAACAGACTAATCACCCATATTTATAATTGCTACCGAGCAGGCATTAATAGTGATAATCAAATGGATGGTATTTCTCTCAGCAGCAGCAGCTATGCCATTGTTGCATAGAATATGCATCTATGTTCCAAGTGAATATTTTCCTCTGAGCATACCTTAAGGCTAAAGTCTAAACAGAGCCAACAACTGACAACTTCAAAGATTTTTTATCATGAATTTGCAGCAATAGCAGAAGTGTTAGACTACCCCCCTACCCATCACCAACGAGCGTCCTGGATATGACACTAAACCATCTGATGATAAGTCTCCAGTCCTGGAGATTTGGGGAATGTGGAGTATCCCTATATTGCCATTACTTCCAGGTCCACTCTGACCCAAAGCGGTAGTACCTGGTAGGGTCTCCTCTATGGTTCAAACAGAACTGTTTGACTATTTATCTAAGTGCAAACAAATGACTGATATTGAACTGTTAGTGATACAGTTTGCAATATTTGGAACCCTTTAACTATGTGCAAATAAATTGTGTTGAATAGAATAGTTAGTGTTAGATAGCAATACTTGAAACCACTGTGTGCAAACAAATGATTCATAGTAAATAGAACTATAAGTGTTAGACAGCAATACTTGAAACAGTTTAACTGTGTGCAAACGAATAAGCTCAGACTCCTTTAAAAATGTTTACAAAATATGTGTTTACAAAATATATATTTAATATATATGTATAAAGAGGATTTGGCATTAAATAACCTACAAAGGTTGATATGCCATAAAACCCAACCAAACCAAATCATATATATTTAATACATATGTATAAAGAGGATTTGGCATTAAATAACCTACAAAGGTTGATATGCCATAGAAGCCAACCAAACCAAATCCTATATATTTAATATATATGTATGAAGAGGATTTGGCATTAAATAACGTACAATGGTTGATATGCCATAAAACCCAACCAAACTAAATCCTATATACTTAATATATATATGTATAAAGAGGATTTGGCACTAAATAATCTACAATGGTTGATATGCCATAAAATCCAACCAAACCAAATCCTATGTATTTAATATATATGTATAAAGAGGATTTGGCACTAAATAACCTACAGTGGTTGATATGCCATAAAACCCAACCAAACCAAATCCTATATACTTAATATATATGTATAAAGAGGATTTGGCACTAAATAACCTACAAAGGTTGATATGCTATAAAACCAAACTAGACCTGATTTCAGGCACTTGCCATTTAATGAAGAGATGATACAATCTTGTTTAAAATACATCAACTCTGTTTTATTTGAGTTTACATAGAGACCAATGTCTCTTGCTGCCTACTCTGAGCAGAGATTCAGCTTGAGCAGGAGTATTTGCACACAGCATTAGATCATCTGTAGATTGTGCATCAGTATCTGTGGGATATCATTTTCTTCTTGCCTTTTTTAGTTACTTTGATTAAAGATTGAAATAATTATTTATAGCTAAAAGATGTTTTATTTTCTTGGTGTTAGGAAAGCAGTTTTGGATTCACTTGGAGATACTCTAGAAAACCCCTAAAAATGAATGAATTTTTCGAATATCTAATTATTTTATTTTATTTCCTAGACTTGAGGGGAAATATCAACGTGAATTCGAAGATAAAACCCGGTTTCAGATTAAATGAATTCTCTCTTAGCAGCTGGAAACCCAGCCAAGACAGTGAGGGTCTAAGTGTGTATGAGGAGGAGGGGATCCATCTGCTTCTCATAATGGTTATCATTGAGATAGAGCCCCTTTTTAAAGCATGGGTGATAGTTCAGACAGATCCCTTCTAACAATCAGACTAGGCTGAATCCTCTCATATTGTTAAAATCTTTCTGGGGATGACTCTGTCTTAAAGTTTGGTCGAAATCAGGTTAAAAAAATGGTGAATTAATAAAAAAATATTTTAATCAAAATTCAAACTAAAATCTCTAGATATTTTAAAATAATTTTTTTTTCTTCAAATATATTCTCAATGGTACCTTTCATAATTTTAATAAGACTGAAGATGTTGATTAGATGATCAATGGATTTCTAAAGAAAATCATTTCCTAATACTTTTCGTTGTAGATTTTATCTAATATAGGAATATGCAACATTTTTCATTAGCCGGCCACTTTCAATCATTGGGACGATAATTAAGGCCAGTCACCATCAAAAATAAGAAATCTTATGTCAACTTGTGTATTGACTTAGGAATACATTTTTAAATAATAAAGACAAATAAAATAGGTTTTTGCATGCAACATTGAGTTACCATTTTAAATAAATAAAATAAGCAAATTTTATTTAAAACTTACCTGAAATTATTAAGAGTAAGTGTAAAAAGAAGTTCTTCAACAAATGAAAATAAAATTTCTTTGAGCAGCATACTTGAAAGTTAAAAATGCAACATTTTAGATATTCTGTGTGGTCAAATCAAAATTTTCAACGAGTTGTCCGTGTTTAAAGTTGTAATTAACTTACTTGAATGGTTTGGTTTGGTTTGGTTGTTTTAATGGCATATCAACCTTTGTAGGTTATCTAATGCCAAAGCCATTCTCCTAGAAGAACAGTAGTGATACTATTTAACCCATAGCTGGGAGGATAAGGGGGTTCATACATTTCCCAAGGGTATTTGTCCGAAAGTGAATGTAATAGCACGACTAGAGTACGAACTCGCTTACTACGATTCCGCAGTCCATCACTTTAACCATTACACCACGAGGACACCCCCCAACTTTTTTGGAGAGGAGCTGTGCATTGCATAACAGTTTTTATCATGGAAAATGTAATCAATGATCTGAGTTCAAATCCTTATTGAAGCTGTTTACATTTCACTTTGCATAAGAAAGACATGAATGCATCCAACTCTCCTCCTTCCAGCTATGGGTAAATAGTAGGGCAGACTGAATTCTTTAACCTCACTTAGATAACCAATCTAGGAAAAGGAAAACTCTGAATTCAAACCAGCTTTACTCCATATTTGTCACATTCTGCCTTAGTTAGAGGAGTTGGGTTGATACACACAAAACTATTTTTCCAAAGATTCACCACCATTGCAATGAAAGCAAAAATTTCCCGCTGCACTTGTAAGAGGGTTGTTCCAAGAGTAATGCCTCCTGTTTTTGATGTTGTCCTAAAATGTCAGAGGCAAATGTTGGTGGTATGGCAGTAGAGGTAGAACTTTCCTGCTAATAATCTCTTAATGTTTTTGTCTTGTTGCAGAGCGCGGCTGAGTAACAGTCCAGAATTTAAAACTGAAACCTGCTTTACTCCGCTTGTGTCACATCCTGCCTGGGGAGAGGGGGGGGTGAATAAATACAGAAAATAGAGGAAATGGGCACTGCCTAAGAGTTCTTTATGTTAAGAAGTATAAAATAGGCAAGGGAAATGAAATGGTGATTTTAGATTGTATACGTTGATTTTACAAAAAAATCTTTAAAAAAATTTACCTGTATCTTTTCTGGCCTTTTAACATTTTGTTGACAAATTGTTTGAAAACCAAATAAAATTTAAGGCAGTTTTCATGCTTTTTTTCTGCAGTGTAAACTCCAAAATATTTGATTTTTTTTTTTTGTTTTTCCTACAAATCCTAATTTATCTTGAAATACAACCATGGATTTAAAAAACACAACAAAAAGAAACAAGACAATTTCCTTTTTTTTAAAATGGTCATTTATTCAAAGAAGAATACAAACCAATTCATATATTTTGTTTTAGTAGTTTTTTTTTTTTGTTTTTTTTTTTGTGGGGTGGCAAAAAGTAAACTACATGAATTTATATCATTAAGGTACATACATATGGATTGTGGATTTGTGTAAATATTTATTTATTCATATATATATATATATATATATATATATATCACTTGGATTACTGTACATGCATATGGTATGCCTGATTTATGCATATGATGAATAGAAAAGAAATCAGTTCATATAATTAGTGGCCACTATATATATATATATATATATATATATATATGATTTGTTAGTGTGTGTTTATATATAAATATTTATATTGTACATATAAGTGTGTGTGTGTTTGTGTATATCTAGAGAGAGTGAGCAAGCTTGTGTGTGTGTATATCTAGAGAGAGTGAGCGAGCTTGTGTGTGTGTGTGTATATATATATATATATATATATATATATATATGCATGTGCATATATATATATATATATATATATATATATATATATATATATATATATATATATATATATATATATAGCATTTGTGTGTGAGTGTGTGTATTGAGATATATAGCATTTGTGTGTGAGTGTGTGTATTGAGATATATATATATATATATATATATATATATATATATATATATAGCATTTGTGTGTGAGTGTGTGTATTGATATATATATATATATATATATATATGATTGTATACAGCAGTGATTTATGATACCCATTTTGGTACTGTAAATATAATTTTCATGCAGCATATTTATATTAATATGATTTTTTTTTCATATATATCAATATAATAAATTATAGTAAAATTGTCTACATATCTTCTGATCCTTTTCTTAAGAGAGCAGCCATTGCAGATGTGTTTTTTTGTTGTTTTTTTTTGTAATTTTAATTTTGTAATTAATTCCAGATATAGGCAGAGGAGTATCTAGATTCCCATTGATGGGCTCAAACATGACCCACACCAAAAATTTAGCAGCAATCGAAGGAGTATTCATTATATCACTTGAATATCAGGTAATAAACTGTCATTGGAGACAAATTTAAAAGAATATTTTTGGTGTGTTAGATGAATTATTTAATGTACCACATTCATAAAAGTTAGTTTACTTATGAATTTAATATGTTAATTTGACAATGTAAGTAATTTGGTTTATAATGTATCTAAAATCATTTAAACATCAAATATAAAGCTATCAACGATCTACAAAAAAGATTTAATTTTTTAACAAAGACAATAATTTTGTTAACAGTCTGCATAGAGGAAGTTACTTAATATATTTTTTTAGCGGATGCATTGGTCGAGTCTGGTAAATTTATGGCAGGTAAATTATTTGTGACTGAATTTATCAAATAAAAAAAGCTAAAGGTTCAGCGTTAGAGAAACCCTATATCATAAGATCAATTAATCTGATTTGTTGAAATTACCTGCAATAAATTCACCATGCAATGAATTTACTAAGAATCCCAATAAACACTAAGGCTTCACATTCAACTTTGGTAATTTACAGATACCATACATCAGAAGTGTTGGAATGTCAAGTAAAAAAAGCTGTTATCAAATTATATTTTTCAGGGTAGATGACAGAACTACTTCTCCTACTCCCTTAAAAATAAAAAAAACTTTGAAATTATCCTGTGACAAGTACTAGGTTGAGTCAAAAGTTTTGCAATATTTGCTTATATGCTGGTTTATGGAATAAACTCCAGCAACTTGGGAGAATTGAACTAATGCTATGTGTAATGTATGGTCCAGACTTGGCACGTTTTAGAACATTACTTGTTCTGATCCATGATTCATTTCCTGCACTTGTAATGCTTCAACGACCAAGAGGAAATGGAAACTTCAGTGAAGGAAGTTCTTCACCTCAAAGGACAAGAACTAGTATCAATGTAGGATCAAAGAACTTGCAAAAAGGTGGCTTTAGACAGTGCAGTACAATGGCCTCTACTTTGAAGGCTTGGCTGCTTTTGTTGTAACTTTGAGAGAATAAAATAAAAAAGTTACAAAAATATTACCAAACTTTTGACTGACCATAGTATTTACTTAACTCGTCTTTCAAACACCAGAATCCCCCTTATATCCATTCCCAAGATTATGGTAATTAAGTATTTCCTTATGTTTTTCTGGCCATTGTCTTTTATTCTTTTTTAACTTATTGTTTCTGGTTTTTTGTTTGTTTTTGTTTTTTTTGGCTTTTTTTCCCCTAGCTTTCTTCAAGTGTACAGTGTATCTTGTTTTTAAAATGAACTTTTTCCTTTTTCTCTCAGACAACAAACTTGCTTGTTCTTGTTGAGCAAGGAAAAAAGAAAACATAATTGCTAAGCAAATTTTGAAGACCAGAGACAATATTTGTTTAAGAAAACCCCAAAAATGTATTGTTTGAATCAAGATAAAAACAAAGGTTATTATTAAATATCTGGAATAAGGAAGAATTCTTCATTTGAAAACTTGAGAAAATAAATGTTTTCTATCGAGTGTTATATTATTTGTTTTTTGTTTCATAAATGAAGTTAATTTTTCTAAAATTCCAAATTATGAAAAAGCATCTTTCAATCTGACAGTTGTATAACTGGTTTTTCTTGAAGAAATATTTGAGAATGGATATGTCTCTCATAAACTGAAAAATATGGTAGTTGATGGAGTTGAGGCTTGAAAGTACTTTGCTTGCGATAGAGTTAGATTTTTTTTTTTTTCCCTTAACTCATAAATCTGGTCCATGATATGTTTAATTACTTATAATTCTTGTGAAATCTGTTTGTACTCTTTTTGGAAATATATTTACTAAGTTCTGCTTAATTCAGTTCATGGGAATTATATACATCATAAATAAATTATTTGTGTATACTATTTAGAAAGAAATGCTTAGGCCAGAGGAGAAGGTCGTCATTACCAAATAATTTGACTTCCACCTGCTGCCATTTTTTAAGACATTTTATTTCTCATTCCAATGAAAAAAGTGGAGGGAGGGGAGTGAATTCAATCTTTTGAAAATATCAATTGTGAAAAGCAGCCAATATTTTTTTTGGGGGGGGTCCCTCCATGAATAATTGAACCAAGGAAATTGTTCACCCCTCTTCACTCATTTTTGTTTTTTTTATTTTCTGTAATGATCATTCAGCTGGGTCAGTTCAAATGAAATTTTTCATTATGAATAGAGAAATATAATTCTACAGATTTAAACATGACTTTTTTTAAAAATATCTATTTATCCAGATCCACTCCATTTGATTTTGATGTCTCTCTCTTTTTAAGCTGCAAGTGTTTACAAAGATTATATAAAGGATAAGTTAGGTGAGGATGTAAAAGACTCTAAAACTTCATCTCCTAAGTGCCTCAGCTTCATAATTTTGTAATGTGTGCAACTATGGCATCTAATATTCTTGCACAACAGAAGTAGTTAATACCTCTTGCCTCATAAAACGTAGCAATGTGAGTTTTTTCTGGGATATAAAGTTTTTGAGCATTTACATGAGATTTTTTAGCTTCAAAAACTAAAGAGTTCCATAAAGATGGCAAAGGTCATAGAATTCATGGAATGAAGCAGATTTTGGTTAAAAGATATCTTTAAAAATATGTTTAATATTTTTATTTTCATATTCATAATCAACCATTTCATGTTTTATAAGGCTATTTTGATAGTATAATTATAATGGTCAAATCAGTACTATACACGGGTCTAAGCATCCTCATATGCAGGGGAATTGGCTTCATGCCTTTTCCAAAAATATTTGTATTTGAAATAACACAAGTAAAATTTGAAGTTATTTTGACAGTTTAATTTTTGGATATTTTTTTCATTGGGCCACCTCCAAGCTATAACAATTGATTATGATATTTATTCAAGTAATAATCCTAATTTTTATTTTAATAATGTTGTAAAAGCAATAAAACTTTTTGATAAAATTGTAAGAGATAGATGCACAAAAGAAAAAAAACTGTGATGAATAAATTAAATATGTAATTAAAAATACCCTAAATTGTTTACCTAAAATTATTTTTTGGAACTATTAGATAAAAGGAAAATTTAATCAGAAAAAAAAACCCGAAAAGAATAATAACAAGTCACCTTTAACAGAATTAAGAAATTCATTTGCAGGAAATATGATTTCCAAGGTTAGAATTTGTTTTTTTTATTTTATTAAATATTATTAAAAATCTCATGTTCAATTCTTGGAAATCATATTTCCTCAAACCAAAAGATGCATAGTTCATATTTGATCTGTTTCTATGAATTGTGATTTATTTGATGGTGATTTTTTTTAAACAATTCCTGGCACACAATAATGTATTTATTTTTTTTATCACTGTAAGTAGCACCCATCTTCTAATAATTTCTAATGATTGTTTCTCGTCTTCATCATAAGCTCCCTATCAATTAAAATAATAATTGCTGTAGACATTTTTATTGGAATTAATGATTGTTATATAAGCAAAAAAATAATAACATGGTAATGATGATCATAAAAAAATATTGTAATATTGATTACATTTTTTTTTTTTTTTTTTTTTTTTTAGGCTTTTGAGTGAGAAGTTCACAACATTTCAAACCTCTGGTATTTATTAAACATTGAGGTTTGTAAGAAGTCATCAGTGTCTTTTTTTTTTATTAATTTTTTAAATTTTTTATTAGTGTAACAAGTGCTTTTTTTGTAGTAGGAGAATGTTACTGTACATTATTTTTTTTGTAGGAAAAGTGGGAGTAGGAGTAAATGTGAGGCTAGAATTTCTTTATTATCTCCCGTCACCACATACACACCTACCCATCCATTCAGAAGCAGGACAACAAACTATGACACAAATGAACTGTTTATTGGCACATAAATATGTTTTTTCTAAGATTTTTGGTTAGATCTTTGTGCAGACTGTTGTACAGTCCACCTGAAGATTATAATGTTTTATTCAGGGGTAAAATAAGAATTTTTTTTCTGGGTTGGGGAAATGTACAAATGTACAACTGACCAATACAAAAAACAAACTATATATATATATATATATATATATATATAGGGTGATTGAAAAAATGTTAACAGCCTTATGGGAGTACCTTTATGATATAATTTCAAACAATAATCACGTGTTGATCATCCCTGTCCATACATTCTGGGAATCTACTACAGGTAATTAAAAAAAAAAAATGTTAATATTTCTGTGGGAATATTTCTATTAGAAAACCAGAACAGATATTATTTATATAATTATATGTTGACAGGGATAGTGAACAGGTAAAGACTTTAAAATCATAATATCTTAAAGGAATTCTCATAGAAATGTTGACATTTTTTAAAAATACCCCGTGTGTATCTGTGTTTATATATATATATATATATAGTCAGCTTTTGATATAACACAATGTTGGCTCTTCTAAGGAGAGCAATTGGATTATAAAAGTGATCATCTTCTTGTAAAAGGCTCTCAGGAAATCCAATATATATATATATATAGATTCCTTTTTAATGTATGAGGTGATGGCATATGATGCCAAATGGCACAGATATAATGAATATTTAAAAAGTTTTCTACACACTGTCTTCTGTAATATGACACATGCTGGTCATCTTGGGGTTTTTGTTGTTGTTTTTTTTTGCTTTTTTTTAACTCCAAGGAAAATGTTCCAAATTTGACAAATTTTTCTTCAAAATTGGGAGTCAATTCATATTAATCATTCAATCATGTTAAACTTGGGTCAGGCCGTTTTTTTTATAGAGAATGTAGATAATCTTTTAACAAATGTACTTCCCATCAATATTTGATTCACAAAAAAATGTCATGGGAAGTTAATAGTTTAATATTTCTACACATTATTATGATTGTTAATGTTTTATTTAATGATCTGACTTTGACGTAAATAAAAACTCATTAGCCATAATTTTTGTTTGTCAATTGAATTTTGAGTTATCTTTATTGTTTGTATGTTAAAAATGATTTGATAGATTAACTCATAAATGTTACAATGTCAAGTTGTGGTCTCATTTTTAGCCGCCTAACTGTGTATTATGATATTCGATATTATCTGCCATGAACTGCTAATAACAGTTTAAAGAACACATGGAAATCTGATCTCTTGTGATAAAATAAAACAGGAATTCTTTCAAGTGCTATTATATGGTTGCACCACTTGGACCTTAACAGAATGCCTCGAGAAAAAGCTGGGAATTATACAAGGATGCTGCTTGCTGTTTTCAACAAATCCTGAAAGCAACACTCTACAAAACAGCATTTGTATGGCCGTTTACGTCCCATCTCACACATGGTCCCAATAAAATGAGCAAGACACCCTGAACTCATAAGCAACATTCTCCAGTGGACTCCTACACATGAACTCACCAGTTGTTGGCTGACTAGAAAAGATTTACATTCTTCAGCTCTTTACAGACACTGCATGCTGTCTAGAGGACTTACTGAGAGTGATGGCTGATAGTGACAGATGGTGAGAAAGAGCCAAGGGAATTTATACTGTTGCAAACAGTGCTAATTCCATGGGGGGGGGCATCTGTTATGGTATTCAATATCATTCTTTTATTAAAAGAAAGAAAGGTTTTGATTTTTTTTTTTTTTTAATCCATTAATTCTAGAAATTATTTTGTTTTTAATAAAATCTTGAATACTGAAGTTATTTTTTTTACAATGGGATCCCAACTCTAATGTGTTTCTCATTAACCTCTCTGGAAGAAAAAAAGAAGGGGACAATCAAAATGGAATAAATGAGACTCTTGTAGGCGTGAAGGGTTCACAAAAACGAGATCACAACTGTCACATTGTCTGTGTGTGGGTGTAAAGTAAAAAACAATCTTCTTGTGTGACTGACTGCTATTAATTTGGGGTTACTAGAGGTAGCAGAACATTTAAAGCAAAAAAAAAAAATAAATAAATAATTATATATATATATATATATATATATATATATATATATATATAAACAACTTTTGGCAATGCAAATGTTTAGCTGTCACTTGGTTGGTTTTAAGGTCTTGACCTTAATCCTTTCTGGGGATTCATACCTGCACAGAGAGTAGGGGGTGGGGCTGAATTACATCGAGTGGACATATTTGCACAGAGTTCTCTTTATTCTCCCCGTCTTGGACAGCATGATAACTAGTGGTTGGTGAGATAGAGCACAAGAGGCTTTGAGTTCATGCCGTTTTTTCTTTTTCTTTTTTGATGCTTTATGTACATATACACACACAAATGAAAAAAGATGAAATATTAATAAGATAAAGTTCAGGGAAAATGTTTGATATTAACGTTGAGATGTTGGAAAAGCATGTATGTAAGTGTGTGTGTGTGTATGTGTATAAAGAACATTCAGATTAAACGAGCAGCAACATGTACAAACACCTGAAAGTCAGGTAAAAAGAAAGGCTGTTATTTAAACTGGTCAGCAGTAGTAAATCTCCAGTGGCCACATGCAGTTAAGGTGTTGGACATTAGCCAGGTTTCAGTTTAAATTCAAAATCTTGTTTTAAAGGCAAATAATGTACATATATTTATAAAGTCGTTCTTTGACGTACATTCATTAAAGTTTTTCTTTTAGTCTCTCATAAAAAGTCAATTTTTTTTTCATATTCAAAATAGGAAACTGACGTACGAAAAAAATTTTGGGCTTTCCTTGTGTGTATCAATACGCAACATAATTTGGCTTTCTGAATATTCGTTTATATTCGAGGTGAATGGGAGACAAAATTAGACATCGTAGTTGGTGTTCATCTTCCTGGTGAACTCCTGGAGCTTTATAGAAAATGGCTCAATCTTCATGATATGAAATGTCCATGGAATTTCCAAGTTTTAAGTACAAGAGGATTAAGGAGAACTTATACGTGCGTTAACAATTATATATAAAAGAAGTGCATCTATCTTATAGTCATTCTTCATGTTTACTAAGTTTGGCTTAGTACATATGGCCCAAGGCCAAATATGGGAAAGATCACTCTGAAAGCTGCATTCACTAAGTTCTAGTATTGATCACTGGTCGCTTTGAAGTAAGTGCAATTATATAAAACACACGTCAGGAAAATTATGCTCAAAAGATTGTGTCATACCGATTTCCCAAAAGGGAAACCAACTTGAATTCAAGTTCCTAGTTGTTTTCATGCGGGCTTAAACACTGACTTCATAAGATCATACATAAACATCAGGACAATACAGTGACGATTATTAAACAAAGATTTTTCATGTGTATCTAATACTTCATTTCAGTGGACTGAGGATAAAAGCCATTTGACATTCAATTAATAATGAAATATATATATATATATATATATAGATAGATAGATAGATAGATAGATTCATTTTTATCAAACTGTATTTCTTCTAAAATTTGTGTTTTAATTTTTATTTTTTTTATTTTTATATTAGCTTTATTCAACCTTAAATACCAGTAGATTTGATTCACTATTTTGGCATCAGAGCATCGATTTTTTTTCGAAAGAATTTTAATTTAAATAATTGATAATTAAGATTTTCTAATTAATTCTGATGGAAGAAGTCCTTTCCTGGAATAAACTGGTTTGGATATTTAAATTATAAATTCCTTAGGTAATTCATATAAACATTGTTATTTCTTGTAACATTTACATCCATTAGAGTCTCAGTCAAACTTGTACAAAAATAAAATGCAAAAATTATCAGTTTAGACACTTTGCATATTTGCCAAAAAAAGGAATTGTAAAAATTAACAAAAGAAAAAATTTACTAAATAATCAATTAACGAAATCTAGTTTATCATTTGTGTAAGAAAAAAAATTAGTTAAAACATTAAACTACAAAAACAGAAATAATTTTGTCTTCTTAATAAGTTGTTTCTTATCTTTTTTTTAAGGTTATATATGTGTGTTTGTATTGTGTCCATATTATAAGCATGTATAGTTTAGGTACATTTTATATCTATATAGATTTTAATCAACTTACCAACTAAAGGCCAGTTTTGTTTGCAGTATGTGTTGTTTTTTGAAAACCAGATGAGACCAGATAATCTAAAATTGTGACTTATTCTAGCAATCCATTATTTCTTTCTTTCCATATATATATATATATATATATATATATATATATATATATATATATATATAATCCTAGCTTATTCAGTATAATACAAGTTTATAAGGGAGTAAAAAGATTGATGCAACACAATCTTCCAATCAGCAAGAGCCTGCCTGTCTTGGAAATCAGCATTTGAAATCCTAGTTTTGATGAGACTTGAACACCCACTTCTGGTACTAGTAGATGATAAGTTACTGATATGTGTGTGTGTGTGTGTGGTGTGAATAAATTTTACCAGATAATTAAGAAGGGTGTCAATCACAAGGGATTTGGTGGTTGGGGGTACCAATAATCTCATAAGAAGGTTTGTAAGTTTCAGAAGGAATTTTTTTTTCCATCATGGCTGCTACAATTTGAAGTTTTTCACATTTTTTAAAAGAAAACTAATTCTTGAACTTTTGAAAAGAAATTTAGTGGCAAAGTCTTATCTTTTCTGTGTCAAATATTTTTTGCTTGTGGGTAATTTTTTTCTAAGATAATAGTTAAAAAATAATGTTTATTTTTTCAATGCATTTTGGGTAAAAAATTTTATCAAACTTTTTAGAAATGGGAATTAGATTTTGGTTTTCAAAATGGCAGAGTTTTTGTGTGTGTCATGTTGCATTTTAGACTTGGTGCCTTTTAGAATCCAAACCAAAAAGAAAAAAAATGTTAGTTTAGATATGATGATGATTCTTTTATATGTAGTGCAAAGCTGTGTTGGTTTAATTAGAATTCTTTTTGCAATGAATATCTATTTTAAACACTATTGAAAACCCAATGGCCTACTCTTTGCTAAAGTTGAGAAATATTTTAAAACTGAAAAAAACAGATACTAATATGAAGTTACCATGTCTTAAAAGTGGTAGTCAGTAATTTTGGATTGCTCATAAACATTTTTATACACTGAAAATATTTCAAGTAAAAGTCTCTCAAAATAGTGTTGCAACTTGGAAATTGTTTGCAGTTCCTTTAGTAAAACTTTACAATTGATTCACAGGGTTTAAGATTCTTTCAGTGCTGTCAGAAATTGAATGGCTTGTAATAGATTTGCTGTAAGTTGAACTGTATGCAAGTATGGTCCTAAAATGTCTTGTACAAATAGGTTTTTCTGTAGCTCCAGATTGAATTTCCCGTGAATTATGAACTGGTATATGTCAACATTTTTTCACTATTTTTTTTTCACCTCTTACTGGACATTTTTCAAGATAGGTAAATTTGATTACCTGCAGATCAAGTCTTTGTAGGATTTTTTACTTAAGAGCATCAAATTCTTCACAAAATGTACAAGTCCTCTCTACGACATTTATTTTCCAAAATGCTTGTACCAATTTTAACCAAACTTCCAGAAGAAACAGATTTATATACTTTGACTAAAGAAAAAAACAAAAAAAAAAACAGTAGCAATATATAAAACTTAAAGGTTAGAAAGAAAAGTGTACATTTTTTGTTTATGACTTAAGCAGACCATAATAGTTTGAAAAAACTCAAGTATTTAAAATTTGACAATGATAAAATTTTTGAGCTGGCCATCACTATAATTAGCTTGTATTCATAATTTATATTTATTTTTTAAACAAATAGTGTAGAGTTTATTTCAAATGTTGATGTTTAAACTAAAAAAAAAAAAAAAAAAAAATTTCAACCATTGTCTGATTCCATCTCATTCAGACCATTTTCTTCACTAACATAGTTTTCAAAATGCCTTGGCCAAAATATTCTTCTGTCTTTTTTGGATGTTTTCTTGCAGACCTGGAATAAAATAATTTTGTTATTCTGTAAAGCTTTCAAACTTTTTTTCATTTAGCAAAACATTTCTGCTAAATATATTTCACGACCTTAGAAACATTTTCTGAGCTTTGGAAACAAAGTATTTTCATTATCCCATATATTTTTTTTGGGGGGGGTATCACTATCATCACTTTCAAAACATTTTATCTAATGGTGTTAGCCCTTTTTTAGGTATCTGTTATATTTAGCAGCCTTGAGCAGTGTCTTTGTATTTTTTGTCTTTTTCTTTTCCATCTGCTCAACAGTTCAAGAAAGTCTCAGGAGCAGGTTTTAAGGTCTCAGGTTAAATTATGATAATAGACATGATTACAGGTGTTTTGTTTATTTGAATTGATAAATCAGCCAATTTTGTTGACCCTTAAAAACATTAATAAGTTCAGAGTGACAGTTTCTCAAATTAGCTATTCATTAATTCCTGTTATGGGAGGCCTTAATTGTTAAAATTAACTTTTCTGAGCTCGGGTTTCCATATAGTTCCATACATTGTTTAAATCCATACTCAGTTTACTTCTTCATTCAATTCCTTTGATAGATTTGCATGTGAGATGTTCTGCTAAGAAGAACAAAAACACAAATCTCACAAATGGTTAAAATACTTTGTATCAGACTTTCAAAAAATAACCATTGTAGATTTTATCTCTTGCTTTAGGAATTTCTCTCAGAGAAGGTTCTTGGAGGTCAACCCTTCTTTAGGTATAATATTGGTGTGCATATATCATAGGTAGGTAGTTAGTCTCATACAGCAGAAATAAGTGAGAGGAGACTTCTTGGGATATCTGAGAAAATATTTGATGTAAAACTTTCTGTTTTTCTTTTAAAAGCAGCTCATAGACAGGCAGCCAGGGAAGCACCGGTTCTTGTTATATAACTCAAGTTAAGCAACTTCAGTTCTGGTCATTGTTTAGGTTGGTGACCATTTTTGAAAGAATGATGTCTTTGTTGGAGTTTCTTTCTTCTTAGTAAAACCAAAACCCAAGCCTGGAAAATAAAAAAAATTTGGGTAATGAACCTGAATTTTTTTAATAAATTAAAAGTAAAAATATGCATATGTGTGTGTTGGATGGGGGGGGGGGTAAGCATCAAGTGTTTTCCTGATTTCAGACATTTTGAGACTGGAGATTGCTGTGCCACTTGTACAGAAAAAAAAAGAAACACATTTTTTTTACTCTATATAAAAAAGACACACTTGATCCCATATAGTTTTTAAGCCTTGAAGATACATAATCAGGGAAGAAGTGTAGACTTTATGCTCACCCTGTACGTAACAAATCATTTTGAAGTCAGATTATACATATAAGTTAAAATAGAGTAGACACAGAGTCAACAGTGCTTGTCAGTTTCTCATCAACGTGACCATTAGACCAAGTGGTTCCCACATGGTGGGAATCCTTTTTTATACTGTTGTATGGGGCATCATGGGAAGGAGGATTTGGTTTGTGAAGCATTCTAGTTTATATTGTGTGATTGACTTTGTGTCTATGCTATCTGACTGATATTGAACAATGTTTGTTTATAAATATACCAACTTATATATATGTAAATTCATGCATAAATAATATTTAATTAATATTAAACTAAAGGTAAAATTATAACAGTTCATCTTCTGTTTTGTCTGTTACGAATTTTTAATATATATATATATATATAGTTGTTGGCAACCTTAGTCAAGGGTAACCCGAAGGCTCCCTTTTCAATAGTTACTACACTGAGTTGTAAGGGGAGGGTGCTACTCCATTCCCTGGATTGCTCCACTTTACTCTTGATCTTTACCTTATAATGCTGAGTGTTAAGGTAGCATCAATACCATTTTTTGAGTCTTTGGTATGACTCAACCTGGGATTGAACCCTGGACTTCCAGACCATTGGCAAACACTCTACTCATTAGGCCAATGGCTCGGTATATTAATATATATAAAATATGAAAAAACAAAGTATTCAGCGTAGAAGTTTATTTATAATTGAATATTCTGCCAATATCAAAAATTTGTTTTTTTAATATCAATCATCAGCTCCCAGCAATGGATTAAATAGTACCACTACTGTTCTTGTATGATGGCTTTGGCATTAAATAACCTATAAAGGTTAATATGCCATTAAACAAAACAAAACAAACCAAACCAATCATCAGGGTAATGTTAATATGTTATATATCTTCTAAATTATATTCAAATATATATATATATATATTTTAGAGTAAGATATCTATATATCCTACTTTAAAAGTTTATCTACAGAGCAGTGCCACATTATCCATTAGGCTGACTAGACTGAAACCAATGGGACAACCATGATTAAACAAAAGGAGGGTTTGAAAGTAGGACCAGGATGTCAAAGAGCTTAAAGGAGCTTGAAGCTGAATAGCCCTATCATGGGTTGATGCAGCACTGCTACAGAGCCTTTTGCAACTTAAATGATAAAAATATCTTATTTTAAATATAAAAAAAATGTCCCCTGTCTTAAAAAATTGACAAATATTTGGTAATGATGTTAAACTTGATAATTTCCATTTCAACATTATCAGAAAAAAAAAATGTAATTCTGTTACCATAACAACTGAATTAAACATTACTCTATAGTAAGACCCCCCCTCACACACACACATACATACATATATAAAGTTTCATGTATTTTCTACAATCTTCAGATAGTTGAAACTTATTGTAGCTATGAATCTAATATTTTGCTTTGCTATATAAGATTACAGGGGTTTTATTTATTTGAATTGATAAATCAGCCAATTTTGTTGACCCTTAAAAAAGTCGGCTGGGGCTGTAGAATACACCGACTACACTTCTGCAGAGGGGTAACCCTCCAATGAGTGCCTTGGATTCGACACTAAACAATCTGATGGTGAGGTTTCAGTGATGCTGGAGCTTTGGGGAATGCAGAGCACCCCTTCATTGCCATTGCTCCCAGCTCCACTCTGGCCCGGAATGGTAGCACCTGATAGGGCCCTATCTACGGGTTAAATAGAACAGCATACTTATGCTAAACTGAATTGTTTGAATTAGAACTGTTTGACTAAACTGAATAGCTTGACAATTAAACTGTACTTACATTTAAACTGCATGCTTATGCTAAACCGAATTATTTGAAATGGAACTGTTTTTGACATTGAAACTGTACTTACACTAAACTGAATTGTTATATATAGAACTGTTTTGACATTTAATTGTGTGTAAACAAAATCTGTACTTATACCGAACTGAATTAACTCTGTTTGAATAAACTGAATAGTTTGAAGTAGAAATATTTATGACAATTAAACTGTGTATTCATGCGGAACTGAATTGTTTGAAATAGAACTGACTATTTGCATAAAAATGGATTTGGCATTAAATAATCTACGAAGGATGATATGCCATAAAACCCGACCAACCAAATTATTTACTCTCTCTTGTGAAATTGTTGTACTTTTTTAATCAGTTTTAGTTTCGAAAAACTTCTTTTAGATGTGTGTGGGGCTCAATTTGAACAAATTGTCTCAAAATCGACCCTCTAAATATATTTTCTGGCTCTGTATATATATATATATATATATATATATATGTGTGTGTGTATATATATATATATAAGTCTGGCAGCAGCATCATCATAATTAGAATAATAATAAAAAGTATTTTAATAAAGTTATTTGACGAGTAGAAGATTTGTTGTTAGCAAACTTATTGTATGATAATTTTTTTTTACATTTTCTTGTGAACTTTTATTTTTTCATTTAAAAGAAGAAATTTTATGAATCTGAATTGCCAGTCTCACAGATCATGATTGATTAAAAACTATGATTTATTTCTGGAGTTGACAGCAGATCAGTAGGATCACTGTGATATAAAATATATGCAAAAGTTTCCAGCAAACATTAATACATAATAACATCCAAAAATGTTTAGTTATTACTTATGTTAAATGAAACTTAAAATAGATTTAATTCAGTTTAAATTACAGGCCCATGTGTAAACTTGATCCAAGACCCCTGCTTTGCCTATGATGCTGCCCTTGTTGCCCACACTGAAAAGATCTTTGCAGCACATCACTTCCTGCTTTTGCCCAGTCGGCTGGGGCTGTAGAATACACCGACTGCTTCTCTGCAGAGGGGTAAGACCCCCCTCCAACAAGTGTCCTGGATATGACACTAAATCTGATTGTGAGGTTCCAGGAATGCTGGAGCTTTGGGGAATGCGGAGTACCTCTTCATTGCCATTGCTCCCAGGTTCACTCTGGCCTGGAGTGGTAGCACCTGATAAGGGTCCTATCTATGGATTAAATAGAACTAAACCGTGCTTCTTTCACTATACTGATTTTCGCATTTAAACTGCGTATTTATGCTAAACTGAATTGTTTAAAATAGAACTGTTTTGATATTGGAACTGTGTACTTATGCTGAACTGAATTATCTGAAATAAAACTGTTTGACATTTAACTCTGTGTATTGCCCAGTCGGCTGGGGCTGTAGAATACACTTACTGCACCTCTGCAGAGGGGTAAGACCCCACCTAACGAGTGTCTTGGATATGACACTAAACAATCTGATGGTGAGGTTCCAGCAGTGCTGGAGCTTTGGGGAATGCGGAGTACCCCTTCATTGCCATCGCTCCCAGGTCCACTCTGACCCGGAATGGTAGCACCTGATAGGGCCCTATCTATGGGTTCAATAGAACTAACAGCATACTAATGCTAAACTGAATAGCTTGAAATAGAAATGTTTTTGACAATTAAACCGTACTTACATTTAAACTGCGTGCTTATGCTTAACTGAATTATTTGAAATAGAACTGTTTTTCAACATTAAAACTGTATTTACACTTAACTGAATTGTTACATATAACTGCTTGAATAGTTTGAAGTAGAAATGTTTTTGACAATTAAACTGTGTACTTATGCTTAACTGAATTGTTTTCAATAGAATGGATTTGGCGTTAAATAACCTACGAAGGTTGATATGCCATAAAACCCAAAAAACCAAACCAACTTCCTGCTTCATAGAGGCTGTCCAGTTTAAAGACAGAGGTACTTTACCATCCTGTATCTCGGGAAGAGTACTACCCCCCCCTATCACGATTGGTGTGACTAAGTTGGAAAGGGGTCCATCGGTTCAGCAACCTGGAGTGCGCACCATCATGTGATATGCCAAGATTAACAGCAGGCTGACAAAGACAAACAGTGCAGACTGTATAAAGGTGTGGTACAATAGATATCTAAAGAAGAACTTACTACCCTCTTATATTGTTCAGAGTTCTATCTTAAAAAGTTTCACTTAATTTCAAACAATTCAGTTTAGTTCTATTTAGCCCAGAAATTGTACCCTATCAGGTGCTACCACTCCAGGCCAGAATGAACTTAGGAGCTGTGACAATTAAAGGGTACTCCACATTCCCCGAAGCTTCAGCATTACTGGAACCTGTCTTATAATTATATTTACTTTTTTGACTAAATAACTTGTGGGGTGACCCTAATTATGCAGGTCCACTTGATTTTTCAATATTTTGTTCATATTTCAGCCTCAATGAAATCTGTTAACTCCAGGATTTACTATAGAATTTGTCTTTCATTTTTAAATGAACTAAGGTTTTTAACATGACTTAATGAGTGCATTTACCAAATACTTTTTACTCTACATATACCAGCAAGTGTTGGGGGGGGGTAGAAAGTTCTAATACAGATTTACAACTTATGATTTTTCTTTTGCAGGGTTTCCAATTCGAAACAGAATAAACAACTTTATTTTCTGCTGAACTGGATACAGCAGTTAAAGTTTCTTTTGAGAGGATATATCTTCAATCAGATACGAAGCTTGAAATTTCTTACCAACTGAAATAAAGTTTGCTCTTTTTAAACTATTTTGTCTTATTTATTTATACTACCAATGTTTGTTTATTTTCAAGCAATTTTATTTTATTTAACAGTAGAGAAGTTACTTTCAATGTAATAACCTTAAAACTAACCAATTCATATAATATTGTTTGTGTATTAAACATGAACTCTGCAGAATCCAGAGGCGTATACTGTTTACATTTTTCTACACTGCCATCTGATTGATTAAGGAAGTAAACTACCTGATTCAGGAATTGAACTCATGACTACCAAGGAATCAGATAAGCTTTAGAGCCAGTGCTTTTACCCACTGGGCCATTGTCCCGTAGGACACTGAGATAGTGATATTTTTAGAGTCTTAAAGATAATTTCTGTTCTTTCCAAATAAGCAGCTTCTTTTTAATGTCAAATTGATTTAAAGATTCATTGGGTGAGGGAATGAGTTTAACAATGGCCTGAGAGACCGGGGTTCAATCCCAGGTTGAGTCATACCAAAGACTAAAAAAATGGTACATGATGTCATCTTGCTTAAAACTCAGTATTATAAGGTATGTATCTGGAGTGGAGTGGAGTGGAGCAATCCAGGGAATGGAGTAGCACCCTCCCCTACACCTTGGTGTAGTAGCTATTGAAAAGGAGCCTTTGGGTCACCCTTAACTATGGTCATCAACTTACGTACGTGAATTTTCCTATTCTCACCTGCATGTTTATTTAATGTTAGGTAAACTTTAATTTTAAAGAGCTGTGCATCTTACCTTTGAATTCTCTACCAAAACTCTGTATGTGTGTGTGTGTGTGTGTATATATATAAAATGAGTTCTGCTTCAGCAGAATACATTAAGACCATAGATTTTGGTCCTAAAAAGTTGTCCTTTTTATGCTAATCTTTCCATAACAGAAATATTACATATATCAGAATTTTATATATATATATATATATATATATATATATATATATATATATATATATACTCTAAATGGACAAGAGAGAGAGAGAGAGAGTAGGCATTTTTTTTAATAATAAAAATTGACTTCATCATTATTGAATGTTGTATTACTAATAATCTAGCCTATATATATATAAGTGGTGGCTCATAGAAAAGGGCTTTTTGAGCTCAGCCCAAAGTGCTTTTCGCTTAAGTCTATTTTGAACCAATAAAAATTCTCTCAGGTTTGACTCAACGTCTTGACTGAAACCATCATGAATAATAATTTTAACTTGCCATTTTTCATTGTTTTGATTTATTTTCTTGCCCTAAAATGTTGATTCAGATAAAGTTTACAGACAATATTCAGAATAATGTTACACAAAAAAAACCCAGCAAAATATAAAATGACTTGTTATTTTGGGCCCATGAAAATCAGCCTGAGGTTTTGTTTTGTTTTGTTTGGTGTCTTTATTTTTAATGGCATATCAACCTTCCTGGGTTATTTAGTGCCAAAATCATTTGTAGAAAAACATTGGTTCTATTTAACCCATAGCTTGAGAGGGGGCATTAGTCCAAAAGTAAATGCACTAGCACAACTAGACTTTGACCTCGTTTACTATGATGTCATATACTAGCATGTTAGTAACCACATTATAGGGACACCTTCCCACTCACAAAATCAGTCCGAAAAAAAACAAATGAAATCCTTTTAATAATCTGACTCAGACAAATATATTTCAGGTTGAAATAATAAAATAATCTTTAATCCTTTGACGTTTTATTTTTGTCCCTCACTAGAGAACAAGTTTACTGGTACAGTGATCATCCTTCAATGGTAGATGATCAATTTTGTCTCAAAAAGCAAAAATCTCAAAGATGTTCTACTTTCCATTTTTCAAAGAATTTATTTTTGTTTCAAGGGCTGAATTTTGACAGATATTTTTTTTCTGTTAATTATAATATTGTATGAAGGTGATTTAATAATATAACATTGAACTGCAAAAGTTTGTGCTCCATCTAAGTTTTATATGTTTCTGATACTGAGTGGTTAACATCAAAAATTCTAGTTGCAACTGATATAGGCGCTTAGCCTCGGTCAAAGACATTTGTTTTAAAAAATACAATAGATAAAGATAAAATATTTTGTTTTTTATAGAATGGTCAGTTGTCAAGTATCAACTGGGCAAACCTGCACAGACATAGAAACTTAATGAATTCTATTTAGAAAAAAAATGTAGTTGGATGCTAAAATTCTTCTTTGGTTTTTTGTTTAATGGCATATCAATCTTTGGGGGTAATTTAATGCAAGAGCCATCCTTGTAAAAGAACAGCATTGATACTAATTAACCCATAGCTGGGAGGATAAGGGAGGGTTCATGCCTTTCCAGAGTGAATGTTATAGTACGACTGGAGTTTGAACTCACTTCAAGGCTGCAGTCCAGCACTTTAGACATTACATGATAGCGACCCCCACCAATTTTTCTTATATTCTAAATTATACATATATAAATTATGTTCAAAATATGTGACTGAGTAACACAAATGATGTAGGGTTGCCACTTATGGAAGTAAGTAAGTAATATATATATATATATATATATACGGGGTACATACGATAAGTTTTCAGATTTTTTCGTATGGGGATTTAAAATTGTCGTAGACTCTTGAAAATTCACTATGTTATTGCTATGCATCTTATGAAATGACTGACCAATTTTTATGATTTCAGCTTCAAATGAACAGCTACAGCAGCAATTGGAATACACCCTACTAAAGCCTGATTGTCACAGTTGGTGAATTTCAAAAATGCAATCTGGACATGAGGACACTTTAGAAGAACGATATGCAATAAAATTCTGTTTGAAACTTGGAAAAAATGCCACAAAAACATACATCTGACTGCTTTTGGAGCATCTTGCATGAATCGAGTATCAGTTTTTGAGTGGCATAAGAGATTCAAGGAAGGCAGGGAGTCTGTGAGGGATGACAAGAGGTGTGGGAAGAGTAAGGAAGTCAATACACTAGAGTTGATTGGCCAAAGGGTTAGGGTTACTATGTTGAGGTTTTAAGGGAGTTCAGGAAGAGATTCCCTTGGAAGAGGCCAGCACTCTTCAAATCGGGTCAGTGGCATTTCCACCAGGACAATGCACCAGTCCACAACTCTATCCTTGTCACAGACTATTTGACCAAGATGGGCATCAAGACAGTTCCTCATCCTCCATATAGTCCAGACGTTGCTCCCTGTGACTTTTGCTAATTCCCTAAGCTGAGAGGCTGTCATTATGAGATAATTGAGGAGATGAAAGAGGCTGTGATGAAGGTCATTGACACACTCACACAAGAGGACTTCCATGGGGCCTTCCAGAAGTTGCTGGAACAGTACAACAAGTGCATTGCAGCCGGAGGAGATTACTTCGAAGGGGACCAGAGTTTCATGTGTGTACTATCAATAAAAGTGCCCATACGAAAAAAGTCTGGAAACTTATTTAATGATCCTCGTATATATATATATATATATTGTAGGCATCTTTAATTAAAGATGACAGACAAGGATTTGTAGTTGTGTTTTTTTTTATTAGCCTTTACATTTTTGTGAGTGAGATGTCACAAATGAGGATGAAGGCTGTTTAATAATTGTCCAAAATCTTTGCTGATTCAACCAGGGTATATGTACTTTTGATCTGCGCTGGTCATTGCTTTACAGTAAAAAAAAAAAAGTCTTCAAATACAAGAAGTCATTCTTATAAAGAAAAAGACACTCCAGAATTAAAATCTTTTTGAGTTTAGGAGCTACAATACTTAAATACAACTGAAATAGGCGTATTGTTCCACGGCCGAGGCCATTCATAGTCATATGATTCTGAATTGTGAATTTTATACATTTAAATTGACGGACTGCAAGTTCAAACATGATATCAACAGCACACGATAAATGCTCTCTTTCAAAATATTCATTGATCACAGAAAACATCTCATAATCTATGGCGTGGTTGCACTCCCATCCTCAACAATGACATACGAAGGTCGAAAGTACATGTATTCGGATTACAACATCAGAGATTTTGAACAATTATCAAACAGCCTTCATCCTCACTTGTGAACATGAAAAGGATAATAAAAAAAAAATCAATTCTAAATCCTTGTCTATAATCTTTATTAAAAGATGCCTACAAGAAAATCTACTGTCTAAATACACACACACACACTATATATATATATATATATATATATATATATATATATATATAAAGTGGCTTATTCTGTTAATGTAAATTTTGTAACTGTTTTCTCTTAATGGCTGAATCATCTACAGTGAATGAATAAATAAAACAGTGAAAAGATATCAGATCTCAGATAAAAAGTAAATGATAAAAGATAAGGGTTATAATAGGTTTAGTTATCAAGATATTTCGTGATTTTATGAGAAAGATTTATTTTCTGATATTTAAAGCAGTCATGTGGGCAACAGTGCTTTTGGAATCGCTTTCCTAAGATTTCAATTTTTTAATAGAAATTTTTTACCAAAGAGAAAAAAAATCCACAATTTTCTGTTTCTAAGTTAGTTGCTTACGTATATGGTCTTCTCTAGTGAAAATGGTTGAGGCACTGTCAATGTAAAATTACTTTGAATTTTTGTGGCCTGCTTGATAATGAGTCAAGTGTCATGTGACCTGCTTCTTGAAAAGGAGTGTACATCTCTTCTTGAAAGTATTGCACGTTTTTTGTGATATTAGATATACATTATGATTAATAGCCAATTCACAGTGTATACCATAGCTTTGTGTTAGTAATAATAAAATAGGAAAAAAAACTCATGACTCAAAGTTTCACATTGTTGATCCTCAGGCGAGCAACTATTCAACACGTTTAAGTTGTCAGTTTTTATCCTGTTTTATTATTATCTTGCCAGCCATTGGCATAATGGTTAGAGTGTTTGCCAATGGCCCTGGAGACTGGGGTTCAATCCCAGGTCAAATCATACCAAAGACTCAAAAAATGGTATTTGATGCCTCCTTGCTTAACACTCAGCATTATAAGGTACGGATCAAGGGTAAAGTAGAGCAATCCAAGGAAAGGAGTAGTGCTCTCCCCTACACCTCGGTGTAGTAGCTATTGAAAATGGAGCCTTCGGGTGACCCTTGACTATGGTCACCAACTTTACTTATACTATCTTACTTTGTACTTAAAAAATATTGTGATATTGTTCTGTATTTTTGTGCAATGAGAATTTTATGAATTAAAGACACTTTTTAACATGAAATTTTAATCATTATATATATATATATATATATATACACACAAAGTCTGTTCAGACAGAATACAACCATTTAATATTAACAAAGAAATAGCCACCTATAAAACAGGAGTTACTTTTCAAACATCCTATAAAGTTGGCTGACGGTAATCGGGGGCGATCCAAAGGTTCCCTTTTCCATAGCTACTACACTGAGGTGTAAGGGAGAGCGCTACTCCTTTCCCTGGATTATTTCACTTACCCATGATCTATTCCTTATAATGTGTTAAGCAAGGAGGCATCAAATACCATTTTTTTTGTCTTTGGTATGACTTGACCTGTGATAGAACCTCGGTCTACTGGACCATTGGTGACACTTTAACCATTATGCCAATGGGCCAGTTAAAACTAATAAATCAACACACACATATAATAAAAAAAGTAACTCCCTGTTTTATAGGAGTTACATTTCAACCACCCTGTGTGTGTGTGTGTGTATATATATCTCACACACACATACACAGATTAGTTTCCTCTTTTCAACCAATTGTCTCAATTGCATGTGGTCAATCAAAATATTTTACTGAATAATCATCCCAAAATTCAAAAGAAGTATTAGTAGTAATTTGGATATGTCAAAGAAAAGTTGTGAAGTTTTTTTTTAAAGTGAAGAAAGGAAAGTTCTCAATTTAGGAAAGAAAAATAGAATTCTGTGATTGGTAAGATTGACTGAAAAAACAATGCTTCTATTACAGAATCATCAACATTCTCAGAAGATTATCAAATGTGACGGAAGAAAATTGTTCCAAAAAGAACAACTTATGAGAAAAAAAAATCTCTCTTTCAAAACGATTTTGAGACCGACAAGAGAAACTTTGTACAATTTTTGTTACACAATGCAAATCATCTTGACACTGTGACAATTCTGTGGGTATTATGGATTTGACAAGCACAAAAATGTCTAAAAATAATATCCTCACCTCACTGGAAAATACATATGAATTCAATACCTGAAACATCAGAAACAAACACAAAATATATCAGAATTTTTTCTAACAACTAAAACTTGTTTTTCTATTTCTGGTGTTAATTTTGAATCATTCAGTACTTTACTAAGCTCAGGAATATGGAGAACCCAGCGAGAATCAAGATCAGTAACAATGACTGTAATTCTTTTTGGGTGCCAGATGCTTGTGACCTTGTGTCAATCTAAGATATGCTTAGTTTTTAAAAATTTAGGTTGGGTTTTAGGGCATATCAACCATTGTTGGTTATTTAATGCCAAATTTAGTGTTTATATATATATCAATACATGATTTGTAAACACATTTTGTAGATACGCAGTTAAATGACCAAACAGTTCTATTTCTAACAATTCAATTTAGCATAAGTCAACAAAGTTAAATGGTTCCAAGTACTGCTATATGTCACTAACAATTCAATTAAACATCAATCATTTGTTTACAGACAGTTAAATGATCAAACAGTTCTATTTCAAGCAATTCAGTTTAGCATAATCATTTGTTTGCACTCAGTTTAAATGTCAAACAGTTCTATTTGACCCCTAGATAGGACTCTGTCAAGTGCTACCACTCCAGGCCAGAGTGGACCTGAGAGTGATGGCAATGAAGGGGTACTCTGTATATCCCAAAGCTCCAGTATTACTAGAGCCCCGCCATTAGATTGTTTAACGTCATATCCAGGACACTGGTTGGAGGGTCTTACCCCTCTGCGGAGACGCAGTCATTGTATTCTATAGCTCACACAGCCAACTGGGATGCTGTTTTTAAAGGTGTCTTGCATGGATAGATTGGTTTCGGTTTCTTTGTTTAATGGTATATCAACCTTTGTAGGTTATTTAATGCCAAATCCATCCTTCTAAAAGAACAGTAGTGATGCTATTCAAGCCACAGCTGGGAGGATAAGGGGATTCATACCTTTCCCGAGGGTATTTGTCCTAAAGTGAACGTAATAGAACGACTGGAATTCGAACTCGCTTACTATGATTCCGCAGTCCATCACTTTAACCATTACACCATGAGGACACCCCCATGGATAGATTGGAGTTTGCTAGCTTGGAGGAAATTACTCTAAGCAAGTTTCAATCCCCCATTGAGGATTACACTCATTATTCAGTAATAATGGCCAGCTAAACAAGTTCTTTAACCAAAATTCGGTTTTTGTCTCTCAAATTCTACCCTGACAACGGCTGCAGAATGGATTGGCCAAAATACTTAACAAAATCAAAAACACAAAGAAAAAATTCAAAACTAGACAGCAATTACACAAGAATGTTGAGAGCAATATTGAACAAGTCCTGGCGACAACACCCCACAAGACACCAACTATACGGCCACTTGCCTCCCATCATGAAAACTATACAAGTTAGACGAACCAGACATGCAGGACACTGCTGGAGAAGCAAGGACAAACTCCTATGGACCCCTGCATATGGCCAAGCAAAAGCAGGACGACCAGCTCGAACGTACATACAGCAGCTATGTGAGGATACGGGATGTAACCCTGAAGACCTGCCAAAAGCGATGAATGATGGGGAGAAGTGGTGAGAAAGGGTTAGGGATATCTGTGCTGGCAGCACGACATGATGATGATGAAATGATGCAAAAATATGAATGGATATATAAATAGATAGATATGAATAGATTGAGAAAGATTAATGTGAATAAATTGAGATGTCGAGACAAATTGACTGCAATAAATAAGCATGAATGGACTGTGATAGATATAAATAGATTGCAACAAAGACTTCGGTAGATATGGATAATAATAACAAAATGAGGATAACTGTCCAACTAACCTGTGACATGATCAAAATTAATTTCAGAAAACTTTGCATTATTCTGGCATCTTTAAAAAAAACAAATTCTTGACTTTTAACTTCAATTGATAAGCAAAGAAAAACAACAAATAAGCCAGTGACCAAAATCAAATCTAGAATTAGTCAGTCACAAATGTAGAATGAGACAAATTGTTTAGAAGTGCATCAAAAAATTATACTTATAGGCAGGACCATGAAATCAGTCATAGCAGACTATATATGAGTTATATTTTTAAAGATGAAATTCTGTCAATCATTACTGTAAATAATTTTTACAAGTATTACCTCATACCTAGTTGTGAAAAAAACAAAAAATACATAGTCAGATTAGGATAAAGACCGAGTCAAAATTATTAATCATAGAAGGGTTGGTCTAAAAATATGAGTAGTAAATTGATCAAGATTGAAACCATATGATGAAAATCTAGTGAAAATCAATCTCAGTCTGTTCAGATCTTTTTACCCAGTTTGTTAACTTACACATAACATGTGGTCTCATCACTGGCTACAGTTTAGTGTCATACCCAGTCAAACCATTTTCTTTTTTTTTTTGGCGGTGTGAGGGGGGGAGGTCTGCCTCCTCCGCTTTAATTGCAGTTAGCTTATTCTAGGGTCCCACCAACAAAGCACATATCATTTGTTAAAAGTCATACCAAAGACACAAAAAAATGGTACTTGATACATCCTTGCTTAACACTCAGCATTACAAGGTACAGATCAAGAGTAAGTGGAGCAATCTATGGAAAGGAGTAGTGCCTTTCCCTACATTTCAGTGCAGTACCTATTGAAAAGAGAATATTCTCAAACAAATCTATTTGAACTATTATATATATATATATATATATATATATATATATATAAAATCAAGTGATGTTATATATATATAAAATCAAGTGATGTTCACTTACCCCGAATTAACTCTGTAGGCTGACATTGAAAACCTTTGATTTTTTCTAATACTCAATGTTTTAAAAAAAACTTGTTCATTCTTATATATATATATATATATATGATGGACTTTCCCATTGATCTCAACATGCAAGTGCCCAACAGTTCAGTAAAAGAACTGCTGGTCTACCAACACAAGTGATTTGTTTCTAGTGGTGAAGGTTTGTAAAGAACCAGCCACACTTTTTGTATTAACATATAACAGTAAAATGGTTTGGTAGGATTGAGACATGGATAGGATTTTAAGATGATCAGGCAAGAATGATAGGGCATTCTATCTCCATGGCAACTGCTCAAGGTGTTTTTTTGCAGGGGGCAACAGTAGCATAGGTAAACCTGGAAGATGAGAAGTTTAAAATGGACTTCAGAGGTATGTAAAAATTCCAAATACTCATAGGTGATATAAAGTAAAGTAAAGTTGGCGACCAGAAGGCTCCCTTTTTAATAGCTACTACACCGAGGTGTAGGGGAGGGCGTTACTCATTTCCCTGGATTGCTCCACTTTACCCTTGATATGTACCTTATATTGCTGAGTGTTAAGCAAGGAGGCATCAAGTATCATTTTTAAAGTCTTTGGTATGACGTGACCTAGGATTGAACCCAGGTCTCCCGGCCAATACTCTACCCAATGAACCAGTTGATGAGAGGTGATATAAAAATGTTTTTAATTTTCTAACTTTTTCATTTTCTAATATGTTGAGTTGTTCAGATTATAAAATTATTTTAAAATTTCTCAAGTACAAAAAACATAAAAATAAAGACAAAATTGAAAATTATACTAAAATTATATATCAACTTTTCTTTCAATTTGTAATTTACTTTTATATAAAACAATGTGATTTTATATTTATCAGTCACACAACTTGATTTCATTACTGAGTAAAGTTCTGTTGTTATGGTATAACATTATATTAACAATTATTTTAAACAAGTAAACACTTCATACTTAGTTGTAATATCAATATTTTAAGAGCCAATCTATTAAACAAGTTTACAATCAAGAAAATCTAATCAAACCATAAATAAGACCTGAACTGGTATTACAACTCCAGGTCAGAGTGGATCTGGGAGTAATAGCAATGAAGAAGTGACCTCACACTCTGATAACTTTAGAATTGAAACCGCATCACCACCACCGTATGGTCATTTAGTATCATGATACACAAATTTGAGAAAATGAAGCAAATGGGACACATTGTATCAGCGGCAAATATTTATTTAAACATAAAATATTACCTTTTACTTTCTTGTTTTTGGTAAAACATTAAGCAGAAAAATTTCACTGATTGAAATTTCATCAAATTTAGAAAAATAAAGTTTCACAACCATTTTTTAATTTCAAACACTTCAATGCACTTAAAAGTGAACTAGAAGTAAAAGCCGAAAATGTACAGATGATTTGACTTGTCAGTTTTGTATATTACACAAGATCCGACTTCTAAGTTTGTTTTTCAAGAAGACAAAACAATATTTTGATGATGTTCCTTTGAGAAAAAATCTTTCAAATTTATCTTTTTATTCACATAACTTCATTTTTTCTTTTTTTTTTATTTAAGTAGTCTCCATTTTGTTTTTCTGTTTCTAAAAACCATTTACCATTGCTAACTATGATTTATATTACAACCCCCCCCCACCAACAATTTTTACTTTACTAAATGATTTCCTTATTTTAACTAAATGTCTTCTAATCTCTTCAAAGCCTTTTTGTTTTCATTCTCCAATTTTATCATTTCTCCTCCTAACTAGTTGTATTAAGTATTTACACAACCCCTCCCCCATGAACAAAATGCAACATAAGGTCCATTTCTGGGTGCAGTACACTTGGTTTGAATTAAGAAGTTTCTTTCTCTTAGAGACTGGTAGCTAAAGAGCCCAGTCTGCCCTACGATTTACCTATAGCTGGCAAGGGAGAATAGTTGAATTCATGCCTTTCCCAAGGGTATTAACACAAAATGAAAGTAGTTGTATCCTTTCACCTTTTTTATGATTGTTGTAACAGTACAGTGGAAACTTTTTTTATTTCCTTTACTTAAAGATGAACATGCTCTAACATACATACGTACGTACATATATATATATATATATATATATATATATATACACACATATAAACATTCTGTGGTATATACAGAAATTAAACAGTGCTTTTGAAAAGGTATGTGTTTTAAAATAAATAGAATATTTTAAAATTCTCAAAAAAAAGAACCTTTCATTTTGGTCATGTCTCTTCAGAGAATTAAAAAACCATGACAGATAAGTTAATATATGAGGAATTAGACTTGAAGTAGGGAACATTGAAAAAGTATGGAGCAAGGAAAGAAAACAGAAGGAAAACATTTTTTTTTAATTTTTCCATAAGCCAGAAGAATCAGCATGGGTAATGTTATTTTCTTCCCATAGTAAGATAGCATTGTTAAATAAAAGCAATGAATAAAACTGTTTATAGATACACAATGTAGGCTGGTATCTTGTCATGAGGAGGATCTCAAGTATTGATAAATGTAATTTGTTACTTGAGGTCTCCAGGATGGAAAACAGGGTGGGGTTATAAGTGGCTGCACAAGCCAGATTATCCAGTAAGTGATGAGCAATGGTGGAAGATGGATTTTAATCGCTCAACACAGCAGTATAGTTCTGTATATATATATATATTGGTTGATTGATTGAATAGCATGCCAACCCATCTAGGGTTATTTTATACTGATATTTACATTTTTTGAGTACTTGTTTCTTAGGAGTTTTTGCACACAGTTATATGGTTTCAAGTATTCCTATCTAATACAAATAATTTGCACACAGTTATATGGTTTCAAGTATTCCTATTTAATACAAATAATTTGCACACAGTTATAGGGTTTCAAGTATTCCAATCTAATACAAATAATTTACACACAGTTATATGATTTAAAGTATTCCTATCTAATACAAATAATTTGCACACAGTTATATGGTTTCTAGTATTCCTATTTAATACAAATAATTTGCACACAGTTATATGGTTTCAAGTATTCCTATCTAATACAAATAATTTGCATACAGTTGCATGGTTTCAAGTATTCCTATCTGATTGTAATAATTATATGGTTTCAAGTAATTATTTCTATTTAATAATAGTCATTTGTTTGCACACAGTTATATGTTTTCAAGTAACTAATAACAATAATCCTCAATAAACAATTATAGTTTCAAGTAACAATTCTTAATACAAATATTTTAATTATATGACATCAAGTATTCCTAATGGATACAAATAAATCTTAAATAGATTTATTTGATTGATAGATGGGACCCTAACAGGTACTACGACTCCAGGTCAGAGTGGACTTGGGAGTAATGGTAATAAGGAGGTACTCTACACTCTACAGATCTCCAAAACTCGAGGCTCACTATCAAATGGAGTTTAGTGCCATAACCAAGATAGGGGGGCAGGGCACACCTCTGAGGGGGTCAGAGTCATCATATTCAAAGGTAAATGTATATATCAACATAAAATGTAATCATTATAGGGTGATATAAAATTGCGTCAATATGAAATCCATCTTCAAGTCAATTTTGACCAATTGGTCCTAACAGGTTCCCATATTAATATGATAGTCTTGTCAAAACATACAACAATATTAATCATCCCACTTGACACATTGTATGATGTAATGATTAACTAACTAAGCTAAATGTACCATTATTAGTGAGTTTAATTCTCACTGGGTGTCTATACTTATACTAAGTTTTGATATCATATCTGAGCCCAGATTTTGGAGCTTAGTTGGGGGGTAAAGTTTTGATATAATATCTGAGCCCAGAGTTTGGGGCCTCAGGTGGCAGGAGGTAAAGTTTTGATATCATATCTGAGCCCAGAGTTTGGGGCTTAGTTGGGGGGGTGAAGTTTTGATATCATATCTGAGCCCAGAGTTTGGGGCTTAGTTGGGGGGTAAAGTTTTGATATAATATCTGAGCCCAGAGTTTGGGGCTTAGTTGGGGTGTAAAGTTTTGATATCATATCTGAGCCCAGAGTTTGGGGCTTAGTTGGGAGGTAAAGTTTTGATATCATATCTGAGCCCAGAGTTTGGAGCTTTGGTGTGTGTGTGGGGGGGGGTAAAGTTTTGATATCATATCTGACCACAGAGTTATCATTTGATAAAAGCTTTCTCAGCAATACATCTCTGGTTTTTTTTGAGTATTTTTCAAGCAACAGCGTGTTTGTTTACAAAATATGATAGGCTTCATAAAAAAATAAACTTAGGGAAGTTACTCATGGCAAAATGATTATTATTGTAGCAAATGAACACTGCAAACCAAGTTCAAATCCAAGACAAAGCAGTTCACATTACAAAAATGATTATAACCCATTAGAAAAATGTGAATTCAACTAGTCTCCCTCCACTTATGGGTAAGTAGCAGGGCAAACTGATTTTCTTTAGCTTTGGTATGGCAGCAAGTCTAGTAGAAGAAAAACTCTGAATTCAAACCTGTTTAAAAACTGACCTTGTGCCACATTCTGCTCATGGTAGAGGGGTGGGGTAAATACAAAGAAAGACTAAACTTCTACACAAAAGAATTTATTTCATTTTGTGTCGAAAGTTGGAGTTGTTTATTTGTATCTTGATGACATGATCTGGACAGGACATGTACTGTACACCAGCTAGATCAGACAGCAGACACCATATCTACAAAGGATAGGGTCTTAGTAAGGATAGTAGGTAGGATTACAAATTTACTTTTAGATTGGTTGATTTTAACCTATTTTAGTAGATCTAATCTCAAGAAAGAGGCATTTGTTCGTTATAAATGTGAGGGAGGGCTAAGTGTGTGAGCCAACAGGGTGGGGCAGACACCTAAAGTTAGGGAACCATTATTTTAGATAAAGTTATAAAGATGATGGAATAATTAGACACAAGAAGAGTATCTATATATCATATGTAGATTATTATTAGAAGGCATGAGTTAGTAAATATTCTTGAAAATAAAATCATATCGACAAATTACTTAAGAAATATTTTTGAAACTGTTATTTCATAACTGTGATTAAATTTTAGTCCAACCTGTCTCTCCAAAAAGCATTTTTAATCAGTTAAATAGTACTAAATGCAGCAAATGCAGTACCAGGATAATTCCTGGTACTGCACCGTTTTTATTACATGTTTTTTTTTCAATATGTAAACAAAAATTTAGGAAACTAATATTTAATTTATTTATATTATAAATTATTAGTTACATTAATAAAATATCTATAACATATTAATTCTTTGCTTATTATGATTGACTTAACATTCAATATGTTAATTACTTCTTAATATAAATAACATTAATTTTTATGATAATTTTAATAATTAGGATTGATTTTTGTAAATTAATATCAGCATTGAATTATTATTTCTTGATAACATGAATTATATTATTTAATATTGATAAAACATAATAGTTTCAATGGAAGTATGAATGCAGATTTTATCTATCTGTAAAAGAGAAATGGACTTACCCCAAAAAAACGTGCTTATGTGTGCCTGGCATGCAAAAGCAAAAATAGCCGCGCTAACATGTTTTAAGAACTCATGATCTTGGATTCTCACGAGACTGATGAGACATGTGCAAAGGTCTAAGCCTATTAAAAAGACAGACAGCAGCAATGTTCAGAGTGAACTCAAGCGTTGCAGTTGGCGAGACGATATATCCAGCTGATTGGAAGAGACAATTCAGGAGACATTTCTAAGCTAGAGACGTTTGTGCTGGATGGTGATACGCAAAAAGTATCCTGGATCAAACTTTCTGACTGTTAAGTGACCCCTGATTACTACATTTTAAATAATTTGCATGCCACTATTTAATTTTTACAAAATTAGGTTTTTTAATTTTCAGAGTTTTTTTTTAAAGAGATTATATAAACATTGTATAAATAAAAAATAATAATAGATATATCTCCACCATAAAAAATTTTTTTGATTAAAAAAATATGATAAAAAATATATTTTAAGATTTTTTTCATCTCCCATTCTTGCCAGAAGCAATATAAGAACACCCAATTAAAATTCTTTTTCAAGCTACATTTGATGATGGTCATCACAACTAGAAATAAATTTATAATGACACCAAAGAAGTGAATTTATATATATATATATATATATATATATATATATATATATATATATATGAATATTTGATTAAATAATAAAGACAGATTTTGTCTATATAATTTTATCAGGAATCTTTCAAGTTTCCTGAAAAGTGTTTTGGTTCTAGGTAAGAGTTAGATGAATTGACTGAAATTGTCCCAAGCACATTCAAACCTTTCATAAGTTACCATCAGGGATCAATTACATAAGTAAAGATTGTCTTTTAAAAAAATTTTTAGATTTTTTATAACATTGCAGAATTATGTAAACTTATAGTTTGATTAAACTGAAATGCTGTGGTGGTACCCATGGTGTAATGGTTATCGTCATAGGAAATGGACATGGCGACATGAGTTCAAATCCTGGACGAGACTGATTGCATTTCACATAGCACTAATACCCTTAGGAAAGGTATGAATCCAATTATTCTCCCTTGGTGAGGCAACTAATCTAGGAGAAAGAAAACTCTGAATTCAAACCTGTTAAACTCTGCTTAAAAATTGACCTTGTGTCATATCCTGCCTGAGCGGAGGGATTGGGTGAATATGATTAAACTGAAATGCTGATGACATCAAACAAATCGTTTTTCTACCCCTTCCAGGTTTCTTTAATGGACAATGTCTCATGTTAGCTTTCTTGAATATAGACTTTATTGTCACTGATATAATTCTTAGAAGAGAATTGACCAAACAAAGAGACCCATTTTTCAGGATTTTTAAAGGTTTTAATAGTTTCAAAAATATTTTATAATGCAAAAACTTTTAAAAACAATATTTAAATTTTAGAACTACCACAGGATCTTCATACATATATATATATATATATATATATACACACACACACACCAAAATATATATAAGTGCATATATCTATAGAGACATATTTTATATATATATATATATATATATATATATATATATATATATATACACAGGCGCGCACACACACAGAGACACAAATACTTCAACACATATGCACATATATATACATGCATACACATATATATGAATGCAAAAACACACATACATATACACACACACACGTATATATATATATATATAGACACATTTTATGAAAATATATATATATATATATATATACACACATTTACGCTCATTTATAGACATAAAGGTATATATACACATAGACACACACATTTTCTATATATATATATATATATATATATATATATTATACACGCATAAAACTAAGTAGAAAAATACATGCATATATACATAGATATACACACACATATATAGATGGATCTATATAGGTAGGTATATATATATATATGCATAGATATATACACAAATACATTTGCCCAAACAACTGGGGTTGTAGAATACACCGACTGTATCTCTGCAGAGGGGTAAGACCCCCTACACACACATATTGAGTGTCCAGGATATGACACTAAAAATTTGGTGGTGAGGTTCCAGTAATGCTGGAGCTTTGAAGAAAGCAGAGTAGACCTTTATTACCATCTCTTCAAGGCCCATTCTGGTCCAGAGTGGTAGGAGCTGATAGGGTTCTATCTATGGGTCAAATAGAACTAAACTGTGTTCTTATGCTAAACTGAATTGTTTGAAATAGAGCTGTTTTTGACATTGACACAACATACGTTTAGTAAAAAGAACTGTTTTTAAATAAAACTAAACAGCGTACATATGCTGAAATAGAATTGGTTTTAACATTGAAAATGTGTATTTATGCTAAATTGGTTTGAAAAGGAAATGACTGAGTGGAAACAAAAACTTCTAATAAACTGAATTGTTTGAAATTGAATTCAACATTCAAAAACCAAAAAAAGGTTGATACACCGTAAAAAAACAAACAACCAAAACACATACATGTATATACATATATATAATACACATATGCACATCTAATATATATATTTATATATATATAACACCTATATGCTTATTTTTTTTATATATATATATATAACACATATATGCAGACATATATATAAAATATATATGTACATAACATATATGCACATATATATATATATATATGCACACACACACATATATATATATATATATATATATACACACAAAACATATATACATATATAACTCATACATGTATATACACATGTATTTTATATATATATATAAAACAAGCATGCATATTTAACAGGCAAACGTATATATATATATATATATATACATAACATACATGTTTATGTATGTATATAACAAGTATACATTTTAAGCATATATCTATACGACACATACATGTAGATATAGATACATAACAAGCTAAAATGTTTTATATATATATATATATATATATATATATATATATATATATATATACACACACACACACATATATATATATATACACACACACACACACACACACACACATAAAACAAGTATACATGTTTATATATATATCTATATATATTAACTAAAGATGGAATATATTGTAGCTATTTAAAATGAATTTGCTCAAGTAAGGAGAAATATTATAAAAGGCTGGATGAATATTTATGGAATTATAGAGTTAAATAGCCCTAGCCTAGAAAATTCGTCTTGGTCTTTTGTTATGAATGTAAATGAGCATCTTTGCAGAATTGAAATTGAAGTTGTGATTAGAGTGAGAATTGTGTTGAAATAGTACATTGTTTAAATTACCAATTCTTATGTCTCTTTTGTGTTCTTTCAAGCAAATGTGAAAGTTCCAAGATGTTTCACCAATAAATTTTAGTTTACAATTCTTACAAGGGATACAATAAATACCGGCGTCTGAAAATATGTTCCGCTGAGGGCTAGAGTGTACTAGATCGTTTTAATGGGTAAAGAGGCAGTTTTAACATTGAGTTTATTTAAGTTGTTTATTATCCTGTTGGAAGAAAAATTGTGTGGCAAAATTATGAATCTATGGGGGGGGAACTAGTTTTATAAGATTGGGAGTTGGCATTGGTTTGAGGTTGATTCTTATTGTGGATTTTGAGGGCTTTAGATTTAGCAAAGGGTATAAAAGGTTAAGGAAGGAATTTTCTAAGTAGTTGAATTCATCATTTAAATATTTTGTGGAACAAATGTGTAGAGCTCTCAGATAAAAACCTGATAATGACTCTTTTAGTGTTGTTGTTGTGCTGTGAATAAAATGTATGTCGTTTTTACAGGTGGGTTTACGGTAAACCTTATAGTGTGTTCATATTCCTAATAAGTAAGATGTCCAGAAAAGGTACTGTGTTGTTGGATTCAAGTTCATATGTGACCTTTATATAAGGTTCTACATTGTTCAGTCTGTCAGTAATGCTATGAAAATCAAGATCTTGTAGATAGATAAGTAGGATGTTGTCTATGTATCTGAAAAAACAGGCAATATTGGGGATGATATATTTAAAGGGGCCAGATTCTAGGAATTCAATATAAATGCATGCAAGAACTCAGCTAAGCAGATATTGACTATATAAACCAAATTTTTGTTTATAAAATAGGTTGTCGTATTGGAAGTAACAGCGTGAAGTGCATAAGGTATAAATTTTAATCAGTTTAGAGATAGGTCGAGGAAATGTGGAATTAGATTTTTGAAGGTGATTAGGTAGACGCTCAATGCATCTGTCAACATATATGTTGGTATCTAGGGATTTGATATCTAAATATTTGTTGTTTATATCAATGTCAGTTAATTTGTTAAGGTGGAGGTGCCCGTCGTAGGGAATGGACACGGTGACACAAGTTCAAATCCTGGACGAGACTGATTGCATTTCACATAGCACTAATACCCTTGGGAAAGGTATGAATCCAATTATTCTCCCTCCAGCTATGGGTAAATAGTAGGGCAGACTAGGTTCTTCAGCCTTGGTGAGGCAACTAGTCTAGGAGAAGGAAAACTCTGAATTCAAACCTGTTAAACCCCACTTAAAAATTGACCTTGTGTCATATCCTGCCTGAATTCAAACACAGTCATTTGTAATTTGGGTAAATTGATTTTTCTAAATCGGTTTTTGAAATGAGTTACAAATATAAACCTAAAACTGAGGGTTTCAGTTTCAACAGAACTGAGATTGAGGCTGGAAATGTTGTCAGCCCTGCCCAAATTTATCCAGCAAATTTTGGATAAATAAAGGTATAAGTTTAGACCTTAGTTTAGAGAGGTAGTTAAATATATCACACACAAATACACAATATATATATATATATATATATATACGCACACACTCACAATACATACATAAATAAGTATGAATTGTGTGTGTGTATATATATATATATATATATATATATATATATATATATATATGAATTGTGTATATATATATATATATACATATATGTATGTATTGTGTATTTGTATATATATATATATTGCATTCAAATATATATCGTGTATACATAAATATATATATATATATATATATATATATATATATCTTTAAGAAAAAAACAAAGACCGGTTAATTTAGGATTATAAATTTATTCCCATCCTGTTTTTCAGTTTCTGGTGTGAACCAAAAACACGAAGAAAAAAATTTATACAGGACTTCTTCAGATCCAATGGATAATTAATTAAAACAGAATAGACACGTGGGGTGGAGTGGGAGTGAGAAGAGATTAAGGAGTTACCTCCTCGTTTTATTGAATTTACATTTTATTTTAATTTTCAAATTTCTTCTGTCAGTTATAATTACGGTAATTTAACTTTTTTATTTATTTGTTTAATTTATTTTCTTTTCATGTTAAGTTCAATAATTAACTTTTAAGAGAAATATTAATGCTTATATCAATTTCGATACCATTTAATTAGCTACCTATTTTTCCTAGTGTGTATGTTGGATACATTTTTTTCCTGGTTTCACTATTTATTTCTACGTTTTAAATTTTTATAGTTTAAATTTAGTCTTATGTCTACATCTAGCTATTAATTTACTTCTCTCATTTAATAACTTATCAGGCCATTTATATATTAAAATATAAATTTTCTCTTCTAAGCACAAATTGCATCAACCATTAAAACTATTTGGAGTATTTGATTTTTTTCAAAATAGACCATTCTATCTGAGGGGTTAACCCTTTGTTTTTTAAACACCAGAATTGTTTCAATAGTGCCGTACGGTGCTTTAGGTGTTCATGGGAGAAGGTAAATTTATGGTTCAAATATCTCTCCTTCCATTTAGTGGATGCCAATCCGATATAAGTTTTCTTATCTGTGATATTCTCTTTAGGGTAAATTATGGCTTGGTATATTACATTATTTAAATTACATAGTCCATTCATAGGACAAATGTCTCGGGATTTACAATTACATTCTTTTTTTATACCGTTATTATTATTATAATTATTATTATTTATTTGATCCTGAAAATCTTTAGTTATATTTTTATTATGGCTATTAATTATTTGAAAAAAATTTTTCGTGCAAGAGTAACTTAATTTTAACGTTTTTCTATTAAATATTTCATGTAGTTTATTTCCGTGTTTAAAATGTTTATCTACTAGTTTCAAAAAATATTTTCCTATATTTATATTAGTTAGCCTACAGAACGGGGGGTTGAACCATATTATTTTCCTTTTTCTATTTTTACATCTATTCTCCTTATTTATTTCTTTATTATTATTACCATTAGGGACCTTCTCTTCTTTATAGGGAAAGTTTTCTTTATACCCGCTACTTTTTAGTGCATCAATATACATTTTATTACCTTTTCGGAATATTTCTTCATTTGCTGATAGATTTCTTATTCTTAGATTTACAGCTTTTGGAACTTGTTTAGTTATAGCTTTAGGGTGGTTTGAATTTACGTTAATATATGAAGGGGGCTGATCCATTTTTATAAAAGGTTTATAGGTGTTATTCAGTCAAGAAATATTGCTCTGTAATAAATTACATTGAGCTCTATACCAGGAAAATTTAAATGTTCGGCTCCTGAATAATTTTCTTGTCCTGAAGGAATTACTCCAAACTCTGGTTTAACTTGACCGAATAATACCTATATATATATATATAATTATATATATACACTCACACATACAATGAATATATATATATATATATATATATATATATACACACACAAAAAATATATATAAATACACAACCACAATATATATATATATATATATATATATATATATATATATATATATATATATATCTCCATATGCACCCACAATGCATAGATATATATAAACACAAAACACATATATAGACGTACGATAAGTGTATACACACAATATGTATATATATATATATATAAACAAAATACACATTTATATATGGATACAATAATGTATATAAAGCATATATAAGTATATGCACACACACACACACAAATATATACAGGGTAAAACAATAAACTATTTGCCCTAGAAAAGACGACATGATTCCATTTCCTTTTAGTGAAAACTGGTTTCCTTTTTTCGTTGCAGACCATCTACTAGTTGGCTAGTTGTGTACAAATCCCAAGAGTGATAGGAGCCTTCCATCATGTCTGAAAGTGACACAATGTTCAACGAGCAAGATCGGAGATGTGTCGCTGTACAAGTCATGCTCTCTACCAATCCAAATTATGACAACAGGACCATTGCCAGCACCCTCAAAATGCAAATCAGGGTTGCCACAAATAACAGGGACGTGCCCAGGGGGATGAAAACAAAGTTTCCGGCTATGGTTATGGACGTTGGTGTGGTTTCAAGTGAGGGCCACATCATGCCACCTCACATCTTCGAATTCAGCTTAAAAGTCAACACCAAAGTGTACCTGGATGTGCTGAAGAGTGTGGTGATCCCCTGGTGCAATCAGGTGGCAGACCCTGGGTGTGGCACCAGGACTCGGTGCCGGCCCACAAGGTCAAAGAGACCCAGCCTTGGCTTTAGAAAAAGTGCTATGACTTTGTACCCTTCTCTCACTGATCCCCTCCTCCCCCGACCTGAACCCGCTGAACTGCTTTGTTTGGTCATACGTCAAGAACATCACCAACATGACCTCCCACAACACCAAAGCCAGCCTGATCGCCGCCATCCACCGAGTATTCACCGAGCTCCCACCAGGGCTTGTGGAAAAGGCATGCTCCCAGTTCCGGTTTTGTATCAAGGCAGTGATTGACTTTGAAGACGGCTACATTGAATAGATGTCGGCTCTACAACATAATCAAGTTACCTGAATTGATTTTTTCAATAAAAGTCTTAAAATAAAGCTGTAGTGTTGTTTTCTTTAGGATGACAAATTTATTGTTCCACCCTGTACATATATATATATATATATATATATATATATCATCATCATGTCGTGCCGCTAGCACGGATATCCATGACACTCCCTATCATTCATCACCTCTGGCAGGTCTTCAGGGCTACATCTCCTATCCTCACATAGCTGCTGTATGTATGTTCAGGCTGGTCGTCCTGCTTTTGCTTGGCCATATGCGGGGGTCCACAGGAGTACATCTCTTATGAGCTCGTCCTTGCTTCTCCAGCAGTGTCCTGCATGTCTGCTTTGTCTAACTTGGATAGTTTTCATGATGGGAGGCAGGTGGCCGTATAGTTGGTGTCTTGTGGGGTGTTGCTGCCAGGACTTGTTCAATATTGCTCGCAACATTATTGTGTAATTGCTGTCTAGCTTCTTCTCCAGTCGTTTAGTTAGCGTCCAAGTAGTGCATCAATACAGCAGTATTGACACGACCGCTGCCTGGAAGAAACTGCGTTTCATTTTATCGGTCAGGTCTGATTTCAATATGATTGAAAGCCTATTGATAGCTGTCCATGCCTTCGTTAGCCATGTGTTGATGTCTTTTTCAGTTGATGAGATGCTGCTTCCTAGGTAGGTGAATTCGTCAACCAGTTTCAGAGAGGTTCCTTCTAGTGTGGAAATGTCACCTATTTGATTATAGCACATATATTCAGTTTTGTGTGCATTGACATGGAGGTCAATGCCTGCGGCGGCTTGTTCCAAACTATGCAGTAGTGTTTCGGCTTGGTTGGGTGTATTCGCCAGTAACACTATGTCATTGGCATAGTCGGCGTCAGTAATTGTTTTTGCGGGGTACCTTCTGCTTTTTTTCTTCATCAGCTCGAAGCCGTTTTCTCTGATTTTATCAACTGAAGTTCTAAGCACGTAGTCTAGACAGATGATAAAGAGGTACGGAGCCAGCGTGTCCCCTTGTAGTACTTCTGCTACAATGTCAAAGTATTCTGTGTCTCCATCTGGTGAACGTACTTTCACTTTGGTGTTTCTATAGAGAATCGTTATTGCTGCTACGGTTTCTTTAGGTAGGCCGTATGCTAGTAGGATTTGTTCCATCTTCCCTCTGTGAAAGGAATCGAAGGCCTTGGTAAAGTCGACAAATAGTAATGTCGCCTGTAGGTTTTTTGCCCGTATGCCTTCAAGGATTCTATGGATGGTCAATATTTGTGAGGTCGTGGATCTATTTCTTCGGAAGCTATTTTGGTTTTTCCTGAGGATGTTGTCGATTTTGGATTCTATGCGATTTCATAGAAGGGTATTGTAAATTTTGGATGCTATGGATGTAAGTGTCATACCTCAGTAGTTCTTGGCTAATCCGAGGTCAACCTTTTTAGGGAAGGGGAGGATGCATCCCTTTATCCATCTGTCTATCGGATTTTGATTATAGACTGCGTTGCAGTGTCAGAGCAGTATATCATTGAATTGTCTGGTCTTCCATACTTCTGGGGGATTCTCGTCCAGCCCTGCAGCTTTCCTATTTTTAATTTTTCTAAGAACCGAGTCGAGTTCTTCTTGAGTGAACGGTCCTAGTTTAATGTCCAATTGCTTAGTGATAATTCTGGTGATCGGTTCCTGCGTAACTTTCGGTGGGTTTCCTAGTAGGTTTCAAAATACTGTTTCCACAGTTCTATTCTTTCTTGTTGGTTTACAGCTTTCAATTTTGCTTTGGTAGTGCTCTTCCTTCAACTCCCTTCGTTTATTGTTTGCCAGGCTATCCTAGATTGCTTATCTTCCACCAAGTCTCTAATCTTATCTATCTGATTTTGTATGTATTCCATCTGTTCTTTTAGATAAATGCCTGCTAATTAATATTGAGCCTTTTTTAGTTTTCGGGCATTTGTAATTGTTGGGGTCTTCTGATAGCTTTTGGGGGCAGTTTTTACGAGGGTACGATTTTCTCTAACCGCTACCGTTTCCCATGGGACTCTATATTTAGTTCTAGGTTTTGTTGGAATGCCGCCTCCAGGTGTGCGTCAACAAAATTCTCATATTTGTCATTTGGGATACCATTTTCTGTCTTTTCTTGTAGTGTCTCAAATCTGTTTCTCATATATATATATATATATATATATATATATATATATATATATATACACACAAAATACATATATACACACACAATACATATACATATATATATCTACACACATGTAACATATAT
>CAUZXS010002179.1:87500-89183 GCA_963585895.1 Sepioteuthis lessoniana
TCGTAGTAGGGCATTGTAGATTTTGGCAGCTATGGATGTAAGTGTTATGCCTCGGTAGTTTTTGGCTAATCCGAGGTCCCCCTTTTTAGGGAAGGGGAGTATGCATCCCTTCATCCATCTATCTATCGGATTTTGATTGTATACTGTGTTGCAGTGGCGGAGCAGTATGTCGTCAAATTGTCTGGTCTTCCATACTTCCGGGGGAATTTCGTCCAGCCCTGCAGCTTTCCTATTTTTAATTTTTCTGAGAACCGAGTCGAGTTCTTCTTGTGTGAACGGTCCTAGTTTAATGTCTAATTGTTTGCTAATTATTCTGGTGATTGGTTCATGCGTTATTTTTGGTGGGTTTCCAAGTAAGTTTTCGAAGTGCTGTTTCCACAGTTTTATTCTTTCTTGTTGGTTTGCTGCTTTTACTTTTGCTTTGGCTGTGTTCTTTCTTCTGCTCACTTCGTTTATTGTTTGCCAGGCTATTCTAGATTGTCTATCTTCCACCGAGTCTCTAATCTTATCTATCTGATTTTGAATGTATTCTGTCTGTTCCTTTATATATATGCCTGCTAATTGATATTGTGCCGTTTTTAGTTTTAAGGCATTTGTGTTTGTTGGGTTTTTTCGATAGTTTTTGGAGGCTGTTTTCACTAGTGCACGTTTTTCTCTCACCGCTAAAGTTTCCCATGGGACTCTATATTTAGTTTTAATTTTTGTTGGAATATATTTTGCTGCAGCCTCAGGGTGTGCATTGACGAAATTTTCGTATTCGTCGTTTGGTGTACTTTTTTCCGTCTTTTCTTGTAGTGTTTTGAATCTGTTTCTTAATTCTAATACGTATTTATCTCTTATATCTTTGTTGTTTAATAGGGCCCAGTCATAGTGTTTGGTGGTCGCTGTTCGTTTGGCGTTTTTTCGTAGGCTTAACCGTATTTTCGCCGTGACTATTCGGTGATCGGTGGACACACCCTCAAAAGAGGAGTATGCCTCGCAATTCAGTGCACTATTTTTCCATTTCTTGTTTATAAGGACGTAGTCTATCTGAGCTTTAGTATTGTTTGCGTACTTGTATGTCCATAGTTTGCCCTCTCTTTTTTGGTAGTTTGTGTTGAGGCATGCTAATCTATTTTCTATCATGAAATCTGTTAGATGTGGCCCATTCTTATTTGACGTGTTGTGGAGGCTGTATTTGTTGTTTCCGTTTTTCCCGATTTGGGCATTCATGTCTCCGCCAATGACTAACATGTTGTGTTTCGGGATGCTACGCACTAATGAGGATAACTCATCGTAGAAGGTGACTAGTTCAGTTTCTTCACTAACATTGGTGGGGCTGTAGCATGAGATGATTGTTGCTCTGGGGTTTCCGATAAATGTAGCTGCCATCATTCTAGGTTGTATTTTCTCAACGCTATTAAGCCTTTTTTAATGCTATAGGTCCTATAAGTAATCCTACCCCTCCTACTGCGGCGTTGACAGAGTTTTTCCATGCGGATACAGTGGCGAGCGACCAGCCATTGCCAGTTTCGTGATATTGGATATCTTCGGTGTGCGTGTATCCGTGTTCTTGTATGCATATTATGTCTATCTTATGTTCTTCGGCCGATGCGATTAGGTCTGGGAGTTGTCCTATTCTATTTAAGGTTCTTACGTTAAATGTGGGCTATTTGTAGTGTTTGCTTGCATTTTAGTAGTTTT